>BMAO01039207.1:0-41964 GCA_019973975.1 Trichonephila clavata
GTTTTAAAAAGATAGCTCATGCGGATAGATGTTTACTTTAGATATGCAGAGTTATTGAAGGAGGTTGATTATTCTATGAAAAATACTGATTTCTTTTTTTTTCTATATTTATAGAAAATTTCATTAATATTCCAAAATAATCTTGCATTCGGTAACCAGTTCTTTAATGCTAATTATGTAGTGAAAAACTTTTGACAAAGGAAATTATGTCAATTATAGATATGCTATTCATAGATTCTGCTCTTAATAAATCCACCGTAGTGTTTCTTGGGAGACCTAGGGCTAATCGTAAGGCAGCATTATGTACCGGTTCTAGTTTCTGTCTGTTAGTACTGCTAGTAAAAGAAAATAGTTGGCTTCCACAGTCAAAAATAGAGATTGTGGCAGTTGTAATAAATAAAAGGTGGTCACACATTCTTGTTCCTATTTTAGGAGAAGATTTAAGGGCATTTAAATACTTAAATCCTTTTTGTAGTAGATAATTAATAGGATTTTTCCAAATGATATTGGGGCAAAAGATTATACCCAGGATCTTAAAGTTATTCACTTTGGGAATTGGTTTGCCGCATATTTTAAGCAATGGAGGTAAAGTGCTTCTTTTTCTGGAAAAGTTGATTAAACTGCTTTTTTTCTGGGGAGGTAGTCAATTTCCATTTCTTACACCAGGCTGAAATATTATATAATGACTCGTGCGTTTTATCTATTGTTTCATTCCAATTTGTGCCGCTAATATATAAAGAGATATCATCTGCATAAATCAGTACATGGCTGTCATGTTGGGTTTCAAATAAGTCTGACATATAAATCATAAGGAGGAAAGGGCTCATAATGCAGCCCAGTGGCACGCCAAAACTCTATTTTTGATGATTTTCGAAAAGTTGTTTCTCCATTTTATTTGTATTGTTTTCTGATAAAAGAGGTTTTAAATCCATCGTAGCAATCTACCAGTCTAACCGACTTTTTTTTTAAAATTTAGAAACCAAGCCTCTTCCCCACAATGAGTCATATGCTGCTTTAATATCTAATGCTACTAAAAGAAAATATTTCCTGAGTTCTCTGTCTTGTATTATACATATTATGCTGTAATTGAATTAGGGTATTAATGCTACTTCTATGAGGGTAAAAACTAACATGAAAAATTTTATTGCGAAAACTGTAATCTATGATTATGTGTGCAGGATTATCCTTTCAAATAATTTAGCAATTACTGAGGTAAGTGATATTGGATGGTATGACACAACTTCCTTGAGATTTTTGTGAGGTTTTCAGAAAGATAAAATAACTGAGCGAGTCCAATCTGTTGGAATAGGACTTGAAAACCAACAGTCATTTAAAGATTTCATAAGTAAATTTATTCCTTTGGTGGGGAGGTGATTTTCTTTTGATGAGTTATTGATATTTCTAATTCTTGTAAAGAAAACGGTTTATTAATATTTTGACTATTGTCTAGATTAGAGGTATTTTGAATGCTATCGCTATTGGTTTTCATAATATTGTAAACAAGTTTTATAACAAAAAATTTAAGTCAAATCCTACTTTGAATGGATGAACAGAAAATATTTTATTAACGATATATATATATATATATTATATATATATAGAGAGGTATAGAGAGAGAGAGAGTGAATTAGTAGTAGGAATTAAAAAAGAGCATGATTTATCTGCATTGTTGTAACAATACACACCCGGTTTGGCTAGTTTGGCTGAAAAACCGGTTTTCGGCCCCAACTTTGTCATTGTTTTAACACTTACACTTGTTTTAACACATTGTTACAACAATGGAGACGAATCTATAAGGGTTGAGGTCTTCTCTCAGCCCCGTCTAGAGGCGTGGGAGGAAGGGAAGGATGACTAGCCATGTTATTTAACCAATCTATTAATGGAACACACAAATTATCAACAGACAGAATTCTATAAATTCAAACTAGAAGAGATGTTCCCAATCTGAGCAATATGATGGTGAATAACGAGATACGCTAATTACGAGAAGACTTTAAATATATATATATATATATTGATCCTCTTATATATATGTAATAATTCCCAGAAATATAATCCTTTAAAATAACTTTTAACTACCAATGGTCCATCCCTTCAGGACCAATGTTTTAGTAATAAGTTAAGCCAGCCACCTTTCGGCAGTATTTTAAATTACCTCTAGCTACCCACTCAGATCATGTGATTTCAGACGCCTATAAATAGCGAGATTCCTGGAGACCAAACCCTCTTTCGGTTCTGTATTTTGTCTGCTTAAACATGTAGCCGGCTGCAGCTCATTGTGCATTCGTTTTCTTTGTTATGTGTCGTCCTTGTGATGTTTTATGTGTTTAAGATGTGGAATAAATAGTTTTAATTAATCACAGGAATGCCTCATCAATCCCAGCCAAAGAAACCATCAACAATAGCGATCATACTATTAAAGAAATCATGTCAACGGCCAACGTCGACTACATATATATATATATATATATATATATATATATATATATATATATATATATATATATATATATATATATATTAGAATCAAATACACTGCCCAAACTATATCTGAGCTGTAATTTAACTGTATGACTAATCGTCACTTTGATTCTTTCCGCTGTCTAATTTCTGAAACGCACTAAAAATAGAATAATACCTGATCAGTGGCAATCTATCCTTCTCCTCGGATTCTCTATATCTCATTATCTCTAGCTTGAAAAACTAGACTATATATATATATTATATATATATATATATTTGCTTTTTAAGAAGGTTCGTTGCGAGTAAACTCTAATTTATAGACCAAAGATTTCCCAAGAGGATTAAAGGAAGGACGCGGATAGATCCGTCACAAATCTAAGTTGGCGTCAAAAACTGATAATTAATGAATTAATATTTGAAAAACCTGTATTAACATCAAGTGTCAACCATTACATGTTTTAAAACATCTATTTGAACTTGATTGGAGGAATATAAAGTATTTTATTAACGATTGAAAAATTGAACAAGATATAAGAAATATATATATAATTATATATATATGTATATATTATATATATATAGAGAGAGAGAGAGAGAGAGAGAGCTAATAAGTAGGAATTGAAAAAAAAACCAGTTTGCTTGGGATTGTTCGTTATTTAATATGTGATTCCGTTGTTATCAATAATATCAAATGAAGAATAGTTAGAATTTTCTCTATTTTTGATTATCCGAATTATTTTTAAAAGATCTTTGAGAGGCGATTCTTTCGCATGTGTTATGCCAATATCCTTCCTTACTAGCTTTAATTGTTCGCTTAAATTTTGGGCTTATTTGTTTGTATTTTATCCAATCTTTCTCTTTAAAATGTTTTCTTGCCTTTTTGAGTTTTCTCTTTTTTTGCTTTTAAATGCCCGCATGCTACTGTCCACCATGGAGCTCTTGAACTGATCCGTTTTGGTTCTAAATACTGAGATGAAATTTGGGCTTTTTTAATTTCTTCTATATATAATATCTATATTGAAATTTTCATTATAATTTAGCTTTTGCTGAAGAAGGTTGGTAAAATTGTTCCAATTTGTTTTTGTTTGTTTTTTTGTCTAAAAGGATTTATTTTTGAGCTGTATGATTCATTGTATTTAATGATTATAGGGAAGTGGTAACTTCCAAAATTATCGGTATTTGTGGACCAAGATAATTCATAATTCAAATTTATTGATGAAAAAGTAAGATCTATTGCTGTAAATATTCCTGTCTAGTGGTGATAAGTAGGACTTTTATCGTTTAGCAACATTAGATCATTTTCAAGAATTCAATCTAAAATCTTTTTTCCAGGAGCATTGGAATTTTCTGAACCCCATACCTCATGAGATGCATTGAAATCTGCCGAGATCAAACAGTAATCATTAATATAAGATGCAATTTTCAATAAATTGGTGTCATTAAAGTTTCCCGGTGGAAAGTAACTTTTCAAAATTGTAAGAGGAACTGTATTTATATTTAAACTCTGACTATTAAAATTTTTAGGACTTCACTAATTTCAGAAAATTTTTTATGGCACTTATATCTTTTCTTAAGGTACTTAAATCTCTTCTTAATCCTCCCTCTCTTCTGTTTTCTCTATCAATTCGGAAAATATTCTTATTTGGAATAGTGAAAATATATCATTTGGATGTAACCATGTTTCCTGAATTATTAGAATGATTGCTTGTTGAAAAATTGGCGCAAAAATAAAATCTGATCTCTTGTTTTTAACTCCACGTGCATTTCATTGGATTAGATTCATAATCTAAGGAGAAAAAATTAAAAGTAAAAAAACTTTTTTAAAAACAAGCTTTTATTTAAACGCGCTAAAAAGAATAAAATAAACTTTTTCTTTAAAACTTTTTTACTATCAACTTATAACGTCATTACACAATTTATATGATATAAAAGCTCGTCGCGAGATTAAAGTACTCTTATTTACTTAGTTTGAAATTTTTAAAAATTAAAATCAAACAGATCAAGTTATTTAATTTACTTGTTTATCTGCAGAGGCTGCAGAGGTTTATCTTGTAAATCTCGCGACAAGCTGTTATGTCATATAAATTGTGTAATGACTTTATAAGTTGATAGTAAAAAAAGCTTTAAAGGAAATGTTTATTTTATTCTTTGTAGGGCGTTTAAATAAAAGCTTGTTTTTAAAAAAAGTTTTTTACTTTTAATATATTTTTTACTTTTTAGTTATCACTGGACAGGTTTCTCAGTCTGTTCATCTCATTCAACGCATTATTGTTGCTAGGTGTTTGCCGGTTATTTTCGAACAGTCTAGCTAAATGAATTCTCGCAAAAAGGGTACTAGACAAAAAACACAATTTTTTTTCCTTAAATCAGTAATTTTCAAGCAATGTTTTCAAACTTCGTACAAATCTTGAGTAATATTGTTCTGCACACGAAAAAAAAAGTTTTATGAGATTATCTTTATAAATGACGAAGTTACTAAATGTTTAATTAAAATTTTGAGTATTTTTTGAAAAATCGTAAAAAAAAGGTTTAGGCATTTTATTTTTTAAATGAAATTCTTAAAGAGCAAAGCATGAGCTGTTTTAGTACGGAATGTCAATTCATTTAAACAAAAAAAATTCATGCGCAGCAATTTAGACATTATTTTCATAAAAACGCATCGATTTTGACTCATTTAAAAAAATCATAAGAAATACAAATAGTATTATTTTGTAAAAAACATTACACCGTATCGGGACGAAATAAATGATTTTTCCGATTCTGTAATTATTTTTTGTCTGAGTTTCATAGATTAAAGTTAGATAAATTTTTTACAGAATTTCTACATTACTCCATCTCAGTTTAACTTGGAAGCGTGGACAAAAATATATACAATGTACCAATCTACTTGAAAAATAGCTCTACTTTTTCGTTTTGAATTTAAATCGAAGAAAATATATAGAAATTTGTAAAAAAATTGCATACGTTGTAGAAATGTAATTATTTTTTAGACAAAGTCAATTAATACAGTCAATACCGCAACGTTATGAAATTCCAGTTTGGCTGAAAACCGATTTTCGACGCCCACTTTTGTCATTGTTGTAACAATAACATTATTACAACAATGCAGACATATCGAAGTTGGCGCCCAAAACTTGTTTTTTAATGTTCGTAATTAATATCTTTTAATTAATTGCAATATCGAAATATAAATGGTCAAAACATACATTGTCATCCAAACTAAACGTGTATACAAAATTTCAGCTCAATAGGTTGAAGATATCAGCTTCAAAATTGAGTTGCAAGATTCTACCCGAACAAATTACATACATACATACATACATTGTAAGCTAAATAAAAGCTTGTAATAAAGATGCCAGACAAAGTATCGGGTTAGATGTCCAAAAAAAAAGCAGATTAGTATTGATTTTTTAGTGAAAATAAAAGAAAATTGTATACATCTATATTTTTTTCATTTTGTTCCACTAAATTTTCCAATACATTTCCTCTCTGTTCTGATAAACTTTTTAAGTCTTTTCGCCTTTTCATTTAGTTTCCTATTTATTGGTTTGATGTCATCTTTTGGTATTGTTAAATTGGATGCAGTTTTTTTTAAAAGTGGATTCCATTATTTCTAATCGTTGTATTTCTAAAACTGAAAAAATATTTGTTATTTTCTAATATCAACTTTATGTCGTCAATAGTATATTCTGTGTCAGTTCTTTGTAATATATGGCTACTAGTTAGGCTAATAAAAGATAATCTTGCACTTATTTTTATGCCATTTGTTTCTTTGAAATGTAATGCCTCCTTGGCGGTCTAGCAACTATTTGTTTTAATAATAATCTCTCATTATTTCTTTTCTTGTTTATATGCAGGATACTTTTTTCATAGAGAATGCATTCATTATTGCTTCTTTTAATTTAAGCGGATAACCACTCTGAAAGTTATCGCATTTTTTAAAAAAATCATAATATTAGGACTTGTAGTTAAATTTTGCCGCTCTCGAAACCTTGCCAATAATTCAATATCTGTAAACTTGCTTCTAAATTTATTTGCTGTTGAACAAGTACTGAATTTTCTACTTCCATTTTGTTTTCCGGGTGAGGAAAAACACTCATTTTTCCTCCTTTTTTCTTTAACACTCTATTTCTTATAAATACATAAACGTGTCTAAAATACCTTATCCAAAAATAGGACAATAAACTTACAAAATAAATTTCTAACAAACCTTAAATCAAAGCAATCTCCCCACCTCGAATCAGAAGTTTAAGCACAACCTCCCAACACTATGTCAAAAATATTATGATACACTCGGAAAATCTCTGCACATTATAGTTACAGTAACAGGTTTTATGGGATATGGAGCAACAAAGGCTATTACCCTTAAAAGACAAAAAGAAAATTTTACGAGGTAATATGTTAGATATCAAAATATTTTATTTGCCGGTCAAAAAATCTAAATGTTGATCTATTTGACACAGCTTTCTCCAATAACTCTTTGAAAGTAGTGTTGTAATATGGATCAATTTTAAGAAAATATTTGAGATGATTTGGAGGGTGTGTATATCTTCAGCAGCTTTACAGGATATGATCCAAGCCATTTAAACAGTTACAAAAGATACAAATTGCATTGTCTAATATATAATTTAAATTTTTGTAAATATCTTAGAGTATAATGAGTATTTTAATGAAGATTCGAGTACTCAGAATTTCTTCTCTTCTGTCATTTTTCCACTTAAAAATGGTGCCAATGTTTGGTATATTGTCAAAATTTTCAAAATGCTTGCTTGAATGGAAGTTATATTTTGGTTTTTTAGCGCGTTTTTCACGTAGTGGAACAAAAGCGCTATTAGGACGCAAATTTCGTCTTCGTTCCATATTTTGTCGTACCTTTTTCTCAGCCAATAAGCAACCAATTGACCTCGGGTTTTCGGCATTTGGTCCCATTTGTCCCTAGATGAGCCGAATCATATTTAAATTTTCCCACAGTTTTCCCGAATTTTCCTACAAATTTTTCTGAATTTCGCTAGTTTTGCTTTTTTATAGTGCTGATACAGATTTGTGTCGTTATTTCTTTTAGCTCAATAGTAGTACATTTAGAGGAGTGGTACAGTACACTACTTTCTGTTAGTAAAAAGTTCATTAGTTGCATTATTGTAAAATACAACATGTGAAAAATGCGCTAAAATTACTTGGCCATGCCAATGATTGATATCTTGTTAAATCTCCCTTCATATATTTGTTTACTGATTCAATCCACAGTTGATGTAAACATTATATTCTGTGACACATCTAGCGAGATTATCCTCCAGTTCACTCCATAATATATTTGAGTGTCCCGGAGTCCAAAGTAGAATAAACAGATTGTTATAATATGATTGGTTGCCTTTTTCTGAGTTCTGCCAGAGTCACTAATGAAGTGGCACGCTTATCCGGAGGATAGAACCCGGGGTCTTTGAATCTGGAACCGAGTAACTTAACTACTATACCAAAATGAGCACTTTAGTACGGAGGTTGTTACTAGCGTATATGGACAAGTTCTACCGTAAAGCTTACTATGGGGGCGCTACAGTCATTAGTACCCTTTTCTTCTTCCGGTTAATGCAAAATCGCCATTGCTTTGAGCTAAAAAATTAACAAGGTATTTTAGAAAAGATACTGAAATAAATACTATAAAATCCTGAATCTGAAATCTACAGATCATCTTCTATCCATATAGTGCAAAAAAAGTTTCAAAAACTTGCATTAAAAGTTTGAAAAACTCAGTTGAATTTCGATGTTTTCCCATAGATTAACATTACACCGGAAGTAAGTAGGGTTCCACTAAATATTGTTGTTTACAAAGTAGAACTTGTCCATAGATGATAACACTACAGTATAATACTTAAGTACTAAATATTATAATAATAAAATCAAGGCTCAAATTTTGCATCGTATTTTATGTCAGCGTAATATTTTTGTTCACAATTTTTGATCTCTTATGACTAACGTAAACGTATTTAATAAAAATACTTTGATAAATAATTCATTTTTATTTCACTACCTAGTAATGTTAAATTAAATTTTTTTTTTAAAATTAGGAGTAGTCATTGATGAAAGCAGATCAATGGTAACAGACACATCAATGTTTTTCAAATTTAAAAAGATAAGTCTAAGACTTCAAAATGCAAGGAATTTTTGTTTTTCTGTCACATAATAGCAACAACTTTTCCTCGAAATGAGTGGACATACTCATGAAACCTGTGATGCCAGAGTACACTGTCATCACAAGTTACCCACCCACTGTTTGTGTGGTTTGAAAAGCGAAGATCTACGTCAGAAATACTTAGATCCTGCTCTGGTGTTTGTCAGAGGTCGTGATGACAATAGAATCATACACTTTATTCAGCCAAAGTACGAAAGGCCCATATCAGAGCATAGATACAGTTTCAAATGGCCGGACGCTAAACATCATCCAATGCCATATGAAAAACCAAGAAGCCCGATACAATTTAAACCCGTAAGTGAATATGAGCGTCAGTTTCCTCAAGCTAGAAAGTGTCCAGAGCCACAACAGTGGAGCAAGGGTATTGTCGAAAGGATATTTGAGAAATGAAAGAGTACATAATGACGTTTTTATCTAATCCAATTGTACGTTCAAAGTCAATATTTATTCTGTAGGGAAAATCCTGATATATAAATCAAAATTTGTCCTTAGATTTTATAATATCAAATCTTTCCTTCGATACAATAAAAAACTAGACTCTAAGTGTATAATGAAATAATTTAAATGGGTACTACGTATTATCGCAATTTTTTGGTGACATTATATGAAACGAAGCACGTGATTGCCAATTCAGCGCATACAACACATGAGAAATTGGGGTTGCCAACTTGGCGAGTTATCTTGAACGTTGGCGATTGTTACGATAGTACCTGAGTACCTTTAAATGCACATTATATAATATTGATCTTTCTCAGTAATTGAAGAAAAAGTTTATAGGCACTTACGTTATATCGCAACTTAGTGATGATGCTGATGTCGTATCCATGAGGGGACCAAATCAGACAGTAAGTACCATGTGGGCACAGATGATTGTTTTGGCAATCTGTGCAATATTGTCCACATAGATGTTTGTGGACGAGAAAAGTGCCCCTATTTCTTGTAGAGCAGCAAGAATAGCTGGACAGTCAAAAATAGGAGCAGGTATTAGCTCTGTATCCAAACAGTTATCAGAATTCCTATATGTTCTACCATTCCTATCAAACTTCATTCATCAGTAATGATCTGTTCTTATCCTAGTAATAGTCTTTGTTATAAGGCGATCTCCACTTATATTAAAGGTTTGATGTTTTGCAGGAATTGACTTATCTCTCAATTTGGAATTTTTGACAGCATTTGCGTCTGAAAAAGTAACATTAACAAAGTTGTCATTATTAAGATTTCTAGCTTCTTTCGTCAGTTCATCCGTATTTCCATTGCCTGTAATGTCATCATGTGCAGGTAACCATTGGAGGAAGCAGACTTTATCTAACTCCTGTATTCTAAACAGGCGAGAACAAATCTCTTCAGTAATCCGTGAACCTCCATTTAGAATTGCCTGGAGGGCTGCTTTTGAGTCACAGAAAATGACGAGACGCTTAGCCTGTTCTAAAATAGGGAGAATCACATATCAATCAAGAGCCTCAATTATCACCCGAAGTTCACAAGTGAAGCAAGATGCAATGGCACCAGCACCGATTACTCGTTGGTAGTTTGCATCACTTGAAGTGGCCATAAATACCTCCGAGCCTCCATTTAAAAATGTTTCATCAGAAGAACCGTCTGTATAGGCAAACATAAAATTATCTTTTGAATATTTATCAATAGTCTTGAGCCCTTTTGCCTTGATGATACTAGTAGGCTCGCGCTTAGTACATGGCTCTAATAGACTTGTTACAATTGTGGTGTTCTTAGGAAGTCCAGCAGAGAAGAGAGGTTCTTGATAAATAGAGAATTTGTTGTGGTCAAGGCCAAAGGAGTATTCTAATTTCACTATCAAATTGCATTCGAGAAGATATTTTTAATCTTGTGTTCTCCTAGAAATATATGCTGATGCACGACTTCTAGCCCTGTTTGTAAATTTGATCGTTATATATTCTTCTCTCCTCAAGGCCCCACTCTTTTACGATCTTTAAAATGTTAGCAAAGGACACTGTCCCTACAATGACTCTTGCAGCTCTTGCCTGAACACTATCTAATTTCTCTAGTGTAGTTTTAGATGCATGTACCCAGATGGAAGAGGCATATTCTATAGCCGGTTTTATAAGGGAAACATACGTTGTCTTTAAGGTCTTGGGGCTGACTCCCCAGTCTGTACTGCAAAGGCTTTTAATGATCTTTAATTTTTTCAAAGCCCTGCTTGCACAGATCTTAATGTGCTCGGTAAATCTTAGTTCAGCATCTAGGAGGATTCCTAGATATTTTTGGGCATGATATTCCTAGATATTTTTCTTTATAAGTTTACCCTCAATTTATAACTATGGATCCATCCGGAAACTGTTTTCCATCTGTTGTGAAGACACAGGCAGTTGTCTTTTCGATATTGATCTTTAATGTTAAACTCTGTGTCCACTTTAGAATTCCATTTAAGGAGTTTTGAAACTTTTCCGAAGGGACTAATTCCCTGCCAGAGTGCCAAATCGCAACCTATTGGTGACATTATATGAAACGAAGTACATGGTTGTCAAATCAGTGAGTACGACACGTAGGAAATTTGGGTTGCTAACTTGGCGAGTTATGAATAGAATTGACGATTGCTGTGATAATAGGTAAGTACCAGTTTATACATGGAGCCCATATTTTTAAAAAGATTGCTTTTAAGTAATACAAGTTTAGTGCATATTATATAGGGGTAATGAATTATATACGGCTTATTTTATTAAGAAAATGGTTGATTGCTTTTTTTTAGTACTTACGTATTATCGCAACCTGTTAGCAACATTATATGAAATGAAGCACATGATTGCCAATTCAGCGCATATGATACGTGTGAAATTATGGTTGCCAACTTGGCAGGTTATGTTGAACGTTGGCGATGGTTACGATAATACGTAAGTACCCTTTTCTTATTGCTTCGTAGAAATTTGATAAGAATTAAGGCTTTTTAAGAAAAGACACCCAACTAGTGGGCTTACGGGGTAATCAAAGATAAACATATTCTGTTTTATAAATTCAAGTCCTGTTCTTTTTAAATCAAGAGGTGAGGGCTAAGAGAATATTTGTGCATACAATCGAAAGTTTATGTCAAGACTTAAATACCAATAATTTGAAAAAGGCACTTACGTATAAGCATCACCGTAGCCAAATCAAATTTGCGCCATACGATTCGTACGATGATATATAACAACCAGCAACAAAAAATAAATAAAAGATTCGGTACTTTTCTATTTCACCAGCACAAATCTCGCCAAGCAGACTTTATTGGCGACAACATACAATCTATATATATAAAAATGAATGTGTGTCTGTCTGTACTCGATAGATTCAAAAACCATACATCCAATCGCCATGAAAAGTTGGGAAATTATTAGGTATATCCCCGGGAAGGTTTTTGAAAAAAAAAATTTTAAATCAGAGTTGGGGTTCTAGGTGCTCTCGAATAAATATCCCATAAATATCAAAATAATTTTGCTTAGTTCTGTCTTTGAACAACTTTGATTTGTCTGCATTGTTGCAACAACGTTATTGTTACAACAATGACAAAAGTTGGCATCGAAAATCGGTTTTCAGCCAAACTGGAATTTCATGACGTTGCTCTATTGATTTTTTTTTAACATTTATAAATCCCGTGCACCACGCAATGTATAACACGAGGGGCTTACAACACAGTCAGAAGAGAGAAAGGATTACATCACAAACATCCATGCCTTCTCCGGGATTCGAACCCAGTCCCTACGGCACCGCAGTCAGCTTCACTGACCACTATACCGGATAAGCGGCGCTCTATTGATTGAATTAACTTTTTTTTTAAATAAATGCTTTTAACTTTTGATTAATTTGAAATATATTTTATTAAAATTCCATTTTCTACAATGTTATACATTTTTTACAAATTGACATGTTTGAGGCTTATGGAGAAGCAGGAAGAAACAATTTTCTAATACATTACAACTCATAGTTTTTTTTATTTTTAAAAGAGCGAGTAGAGTGAAAAACTTGAAATGCTGAAATGTTTCCTTCAGATACTATTATTTTCTATTGAATCTTTCTTTATACAGTGAATGTAAACAAATGACTAAATTTTCTCTCCCATACTTCTTTTTTATAGTTACATATTTTTAATCAAATAATCAAACATCTAGAAATGAGCAATCATTTTTCATTCATTATTTACAAAAATGGATATAAATTAATATTTTTCAAAAAACTAAATCGGTATTGTTTTTTATTATTCATTACCAAAATGAATTTTTTAATAATAATATCGTACATTGTTTGTTGTACATTAGTTTTGTAAACTACAAATCGAAAATAGAAATTTAAAAAAAGATCTTATCACTTGGAAAAAAAGGGGAAAGAGTTTTATACACAAAAAGGCCCATATAACACCAAGCTAAGCTGAGGGAAAAGAACCCTGTCTGTAAAGGGAAAGAAATTGAAGACTTTCTTGAAAAGATAATTTTAATGGCATAAGTATAGAAATCCCTTATATCGCGCATGCACCCTCACCCAGAAGCGCTGGCATCGAGAGGGAAAAGGGAAATTTCCATTGTGATAAAGTTGGAAAACCCCGTCAACGCCGGGCTAAATGGAGGGGGAAAAGACCAGACCGACGGGACAAAGACGTCGAGGAAATTTTAAAAAAAGGGAATTTTAATGACAAAATATAGAAATGACACACAAACGCGGAAGTAATGTCATCGAGAGGGGAAGAGGAAATTTCCAATGGCAAAAAGTTATACACTCGAAACAGCCCGTGCAGCGTCAGGCCATGCATTCATAACATTTGCAACAAAATTGATTTAAGGCCAACTGAAATTGTATGACGTAACTTTTTTCATTTAATTCATTCACAGATTAAAAAATAAATGCTTTTAACTTGTGATTAACGTGAAACATATCCTTGAAATCATAATTTTTCAATTACATATGTTAACGTCAAAATCCAATTTTCAGACAAACTGGAATTTTATTTTGACTGATTCATTATCTTTGATGGAAAAATAACTGCCTTTAATATGTGATTTATTTGAAATGTTTTTTTTTAAATTAAAAACACAATTTCTAAAACGGAAATATCTATGGATTTTTTTAAAATTTAAATTTCGAAAAGAGTGTTTTCTATTTTTAAGGCAAATTGGACATTTTTTACCTTTTCCAATGCTCCAAGTAAATTTGAAAAGAAATATTGTATAACTTCTTTAAAAATTCACAAAATTTAGAAAATTTCTTTTTTTTAACCATTTTTAAACATAAAACTGTTTTTAAAAAAGGTAGTTTTTCGTTTCCGGGAACCGTAAAAATACAACGAAAATAATTGTCAAAATCGCCACCTGCCAATAATAATTAATGGTGGTAAACCTACCACAGAATTCAAGAATTTGAAGGCTTATGGTGCAAAAAATATTCCTTGTGTATGTGGAAAACAGAATAACAAAAACAGTTTCACACAAGAAAAATCCCGTGCAACGCCGGGCCATGCAGCTATATATGGATGTAAATTAATATTTTTTTTAAAAAAACTAAAGCAGTATTGTTTTTTATAATTCATTACAAAATCAATTATTTAAAAAAAAATCGTACAATGGCTGCTTTCTATTGGATAAAATTAGATTAGTTTTACAAATTATTAATCGAAAATAGAAATTTGATCTTATCCCTGACAAAAAAAGAGAGAAAAAGAGTTTTACACTCGAAAAAGCCCGTACATCACCAGGCTAAACGAGGGAAAAGAAATATTCCTGAAAAGGAAAAGAAGTGGAAGAAATTTTGGAAAGAGGAAAATTTTAATGACATAAATGTAGAGAAATCACTCTCCTAGAAGTGCTGGCGTCTAAAGGAAAAGCGGAAATTTCCATGTGGATAAAGTGATGTACTCGGTAAGAGCCTGTGGAACGCCGGCTAATCGGATAGAAACAGACCCGTCCGTCAGGGCAAAGAGGTGGAAGAAATTTCGAAAAAGGGTATTTTAATGATATATTAATATGAAAGTCACAAACACATCAGGAAGTGCTTATACCGAGACGGGAGGGGAAATTTTTAAGGCAAAAATCTATACACTTGAAGAAGCCCGTGCAACGCCGGGCCATGCAGCTAGTATACACATAAAAATATGTTAATAAATGTTTGTTTTAAGAATTATTTGCTCAGAGGCATAAACATTTTAAACTCTGTTAAAAAAATTTTAAAATGGTTACCAGCGGGAAAATTCTGTTTGGCGTGGGCTGTATCCTTTTTGAAGACTTTATCGCTTAAAGTACCAAAAATTCTTACTCAGATTTTTTACTTGAAAAAAAAATTAGCAATTAGAGTTGCACAAATTTGGCTGCAGTGATGTTAATACGTAAGTACCAAATAAAAATATATAGTTATATAATACTATCGTGAAATATCTGTTGTTGTTGCTAATGCCACCTGTCTGACGTAGTCCGATCGAGGCCCACGAAATTCATTATGGCATCGGGCTATATTGTACGCCTGTCGTTAGCCGTAGCTTTGAGCACCATGCAGGTGACAGTACGATTTGGCTCGGTTCCGCCCCAATTTTAAGGGAGAACACCCTGGGAGTGGTCAGGGGCTTCCCACCTCTCTTCCCTTCCACCAACCACACACGAGAGGACTTGCGGTTTGACGGCTATTTAGAGAGTACCCCCATGCCGCGAAGGCACTATACAATTACAAACATCCATGTCTTCTCCGGGATTCGAACCCAGGACCTACGGCACAGCAGCCAGCGTCGCTAACCACTATACCGGATGGGCGACTGTGAAATATCTAACGAAGCGGGAGGGTAATGTCTAATAAACCAAATTACAGTCTACTAGTGTTTTGGTGTGGGCATTTCTTGAAGGCTTCATAGATATTATTGTGTGAAAATTATTGTAATATTACACCAAGAACAAGAGGCCCAGTGATTGAGTGGTAGTGTATCGCGCTTCCACATCACAGGTCTGGGGTTCGAATCCCGGGTTGGGCAAAGTCCAGTAGAATTTCATCCCTTCAGTGGGTCGATAAAATGAGTACCAAGCTTGCTTGGGAACTGGATACTGGGGGCTTAGCGTCAGTCTGACCACTTGACCGAAGTACGTGCACCCCACGCCTAAGGGTCGCGAAATCTGAGATAGGCACAGCAGGCCTTGGCTCTCATGGGCTGTTGCGCCACTGAGTTCAGTTCAGTACACCCAGAACAAACAGTCCATCTAATAAGATTCTTCCAATTCTAGTCATCGTATAACATATGAATTTTTATGTCAAGAAATATTACATGATATTGATGTGAGTGATAAGTGAGCCAATTTTGACGACTTACCAAACAAATTCAAAAATAGGTGACATATTTACTTTTCTGGAGGTCTCTTGAATTTTTCATTTAGTAGGCAGGGGATGACCAAATAGTGATCAGTCATCAAAGAGGCTCGTTCTCCCACCAAATTGTACTTTTCTGGAATTCTTCTTACTTTTCCATTTAGTGGAAAGGATCTCAAATTAGTGGTCAACGTCGTGTTTATTCTGAATGATCACACCAAAATAATTGGCTGAAAATAGAAAGCATCACTTCAATTTTCCAATTATTGAGGCACATATTTAATTAGTGCCCAATTATCTTTCTTAAAACACACATCTTCAGAGGGATCCAAATAAAAGCAATAAACTTCTATACAATGAGCAGTCATTGTTCAAGCTCATTTAATGATCTCTATGGAAAATTTAAGGCAGCCAGCATTGTAACTGTCTGACCAAGAAATTTTAATACTGCTTTATCGGATTAAGGTCTGGAGAATGACCTCTCTGACCAGTTCTGTCGTCATCATTATCTATACAACCAATTTCTACTTGATCGCCTAAGTTAAATATATGAGAGGTCGAATATATGAGGGGTAAAGTTGAAAAACATTAGTATATTTGACGTTGCAACAAACATTAATATGTATTTCGAATTCCACACTGTAAGTTGATTGACTTGAGCGCCGAGAAGGGAAAAGAGCAGAAAGAGAAAAACAACCTTTCGTTGTGAAGAAAAAGCAAAGAAAGATCTAAGTGAACCTCTTCCTTTTTGGAAGCATTATATAGTTTTCACACCTGACAGGAGTCTCCAAAAAACATATATAAGGTTGAAATTTTGTAATCCCAGTTGCAAATATTTTTACAGCTATTTTAAAAGTATATGTGCTCACACTTAAAAGGCTATAGACACTTTTATATTTGACCTTCTTAAATATAGTTTACAAGAACTTAATTTATTTTTCAGCTTTTTGTTTTATGTGGCTATTATTTCAAAATAATTCAGTGTGGTATTTCTATGCAATATTTTCTATTTGCTCCAGTTGTGCTTTATTGATAAACTAAAAATAACAGATATATATAAAAAAATATTCTATCTTTTTCTTTTTTAAATTTCGTTCCAATCTCATTCATATATAGCTTTTGATTCGATAGTAACTATTTTTTTAAAAGAGAGATATATGTTTCTATACTCCACATGATATGACTGTGACATTTTCTGTATTTTTATATTCCACAGAAAAATATTAACAACGCATGTATGTTAAAATTAATCAAATAGTAATACAAGTTACTTTATTTAATGTATGTCGATCTATAATGATTGTGAAGGGCTCTAATAAAACTCAGTAACAGAAATAACGATTTTTTATTCATAAAATAAACCAAAATTTCTTAAATTGTTCAATCACATATGGCTGAAATAAAGTAATAAATTTATTCCGTAGAGGTCATCTCATTTATCCACTATCTTAACATATAAGTTCAATGGTGATCGAAGCGCAATTTTTTTTTCTATTTCTCCGAGATTTTTATAACAAATAACATTACTTTTCTCACAGATGCTTATATTCGGTTTGCTAAATAAGGGGTTTTAAGTGCGAGTGACTTTAACTTGAAATTAGATTAATTAAGTAATAATTCCTTTTTTGCGGCATTGCCTAAGGCTATTCCAAAATTAAGAATGGTTGGCAACGGCCCCTCTAAACTCGGATAACAGTGCCTCCGCTTGTTTCTAAAATCAGATGGAAAATCACTACTTCCTGCGAATGCGCAGTTTTTACTGCAAAGATATCGAAGGTTGTTTACTCCTCTTCCTGGAATTTTCTAATATCGATTTTCCATCCGGAGACAGAATGAAGAACTTATCGCCCTTATGGCGATACAAACGCCAGTTGTAGATCAGGGGTCTCCAAACTTTCCAGCCTTAGGGCCATACTGATTACTCCAGTAAGTTCCGAGGGCCAAAACCATATTATCATTGTTGCCGGTGGTAAAAAGTGAAATAGTCCACTGATGGAAAAAAAAGTCCGAAAAAGTACGCAACGTTTAAAAAAGGCTGCAAATATCGGACTAAACTAAAGTCCGCAAAACGGCAACACGGCATATTATTAATTTTCCTGTCATTATCTGTAATTTCTAGATTAGTCGTAGAGTACGAGCCATGAGGAGTAACGTGATACAACATCTGGTTGGCACAAGCGGAAATAGGTAGTACCTTCTATCGCTAACAGATGGCGCTAATAGCACGTACAGAATAATCTCGTTGGTTCGAGAAAGTTCTGGTGTCTTTCACTCACTTCTAGATGGCAGTAATTGGAATATATAAGAAGGCTAGTGGCGCAACCATAAGTCAGTTCCTATGACACTGTTGTGAAATAAAATAGTGCGTACCTCCTTAAAACGTGTTTGTGCCTGTTTAAGTTTAAGACATCTTTGTAACAGTATTTTGATTTGAATTGTTGCTTTTGTGTGTGATTTAGTAGTATGGAAAAGAAGCGAAAAATTGATAGTGAATGCAGAAAATTCAAAGATCAGTGGAACATTCAGTATTTCGTAATTGAGACCAGTAACAAGGCGCTATGTTTGATTTGCAATGAAAGCATAGCCGTTCTCAAGTAATATAACATTAAACGTCATTATGAAACAAAACATTTTCAAAATTACTCAAAATATACAGGAAGTTTGCGGACAGAAAAATTCGAAGCTGTGAAGCGCGGATTGAAATCGCAGCAATCTTCATTTACAAAACACAAAACTGAACAAGAGGCTGCAACTCGTGCCAGCTTTCGTGTGGCTCTTGAAATTGCAAAACGTGGAAAACCATTCACCGATAGAGAAATGATCAAAGAATGCATAATTGCAGTAGCCGAAGAAATGTGCCCTGAAAAGGTAAATTTATTAAAAACTGTCAGTATGTCAGCAAACACTGTGGCTCGAAGGGTAGAAAACATCGCTGAAAATATATCCTCTCAACTGTTCGACAAAAATGGACATGTTGAGTGGTTTTCTTTGGCCTTGGATGAGTCAACGGATGTGTCAGATACTGCTCAGGTGTTGATTTATATTCGAGGAGTAGATAAAAGCTATGAAGTGCATGAAGAACTTCTTGATATGTATAGTATTCATGGCATAACTACTGGTAGAGATATTTTTAAAGGAGTTGAAATGGCCATTAATCAAAAGAACCTTCGATGGAAAAACTTGAAATGGAGGCAAAAACATGAGTGGGAAAGATAAAGGAGTGGTCGCTCTTGTGTCAAAGGCTGTAGAAAATGACGGTGGTTCAAAACCATTAGTCTTACATTGTATCATTCATCAACAGTCTTTGTGCGGAAATGTTTGGATATGTCTGAAGTTCTGAAACCAGTCATACCAACTGTTAATTTTATCAGATCTTTTGGGCTGAATCACCGACAATTTATTGAAGAGATTGGAGAAAATGATTTACCTTATCATACTGCCGTACGTTGGCTTAGTTGTGGGAAAGTCCTTCAGTGCTTTTTTGAACTTCGAGCAGTGATCGAAATTTTTTTGAATGAAAAGCATCGCCCTCTTACTGAATTACAAAACACGCATGGCTGTGGAAGTTAGCATTCTATGTTGATTTGACAAAACATGTGAACGAACTGAATTTGAGATTGCAAGGAGAAAACCAGCATCTTCCTGATTTATATACTAATATCAAATCATTCCGGAAGAAATTGATACTGTTTCAATCACAACTACGAAGTAAATGTTTTTCACATTCTAAAACATGTGAAATATTCAGCCACACCACTGATACTGAGTTTCCTATCGATTTTGCAATCGAAACTTTGAGTGCTTTGAAAATAAATTTTGATACTCGTTTCTCGGACTTTGATGCCATTGCGAATCAAATTAAGATTTTTCAGAATCCTTTGATACTGACATTGAAATCCTAGCCCCGGAACATCAAATGGAAATGATTGATCTACAGTGCAGTGATAAATTAAGAACAAATGTCAAAACTCATCTTTGTTGGAATTTTATAAGAGTCTTCCACTGACACAATTTGCTAATTTGCATAAATTTGCTCGTGGGCTGTTTTCTGTTTTTGGTACTACTTATTTGTGTGAGAAGACCTTCTCAAAAATGAAGTACATAAAAAATGTTTACAGATCAAAATTAACTGATGAGCATCTTAAATCTCTTTAATAATTGGTACAAGTAAAATTAGTCCACAACTACAAACTATTGTCAGTGGAAAATCTCAATTACATAAATCTCATTAGTATTTCATATGTCATTATGCTTGTTATAAGTTATGTTTTATTTAAAATGTATAAAATGTTAGTTGGATTCATTTCAATAATTTGTTAGTTATTATATACTGAAGTTAAATTTCTGCATATTATACATGTCTTTACTCATTACAATTCTGTGTTTCATTATCCAACTTATCACAAAACAATAACAATAAGCCTACAGCAATGTTATGAGTAGTTAGCCCATGACATATCAATGTAGATGTCATATTAATAATTATTCAACATAGAATAAGAATACTTCAGTAAACTAAATTTAATTTGCTATAAAAAATATGTTCTCTAAAAGGAGTTTTCAAGTATGCTAGCTCTCCGCGGGCAGGACAAAATCTGTCCGCGGCCGGATGTGGCCCTGGGGCCGTAGTTTGGAGACCCTGTTGTAGATCATTGGCTTATCATTTGGCTTATGCCAAATGATCTTATTTCGTTCAATTTATCGTAATAGCTTAAGGCGGCTCGATTGCTTTATAAAACGGCGTTTAAATTTCACAGGCGAACTAATTCAGAATAATTTCTTATTGTAAAGTATCTAAGAACAGAATTCTAAAAATGTATTGTAGAGGATCAGTGGTGCACACAAAGAAAAGGGGGCCCACTTATCACCCTTGATTTTCTTTTTTTCTTCGATTGACTGTAATTCTATGTATATAGTACATGAAATAATTCCAAACAAAGGTAATAATAATTTATGTTCTAACAAATGAAAAAATAAAATTTCTTTTCTCTTTTTCTTCCCTTTCAAAACTGAACTGCATGCGAACATAAAACATCCTTTTATTCTCAGAACTGAACTATTGATTTGCTTTCTATTGTACTCTGTAGTATATTCTAGAGGGAATTAGTTATTAGATTTCATTCTGTGATTATTTGTCAGTCTATAGAAGCACACTGGTAACTGTGAATGAAAATACTGTAGTCATCATGTTTTTAGTTTTGCAATTGCATATTAAAGTGATATTTTTCTTCTTCTATATTACTTTCTAATGGGCTACGGATTGGTATTTTACCATTGCAGACCTAGTACATTCCCGGAAGCTAGTATTTCCTTTTAGTGTGGCACCCTATAGGCGGATACCAATCGTCGCAGGTAAATTTGACCCCAGTTTCCTCCCTAGAGGGAGGCACCTGAGCTCTGACGATGCAAACCTGTACTAAGATTCAATTTTGTCGAGAGCACCCAAGCCAAACAGACACTCTAGGGATCTTTTACATACCATATAATCATACGACATGGCCACTTTCGATTTTCTGCATCATGAAAATCCACCAACTTGGGCCGGGGTCGAACCCACAACCTTAGATGCAGAGTGAGTGAGTGAGTGAATATTAACGTCCCACTGTTCAGCTACACGAGGGCGATCCGCGTAATTTTGAACCATGGTCAATGACGCGGACGACACCTGAGCTGGCACCTCCCTCTCCTAACTACCACACCACACCAACGGGAGGACGCTTGAGCTCTCGACAGATTTTACGTGCATTGCTCCCCTACACGGCGGGTCTTCAGTGGTACTGGGATTGAACTCATGACACGCTAGCCACAATCCGATGCCTAGACCACTTGGCTACCGCGGCCTCACCTTAGATGCAGAAGGCCAATGACAAACGGTGTATTTATAAGGATGAATTTGCTTCACTGTTTTTATTTTTGAATTATGAGAAAAGTTAATACATAAATTCTTGTGCTTTCTGGTAATTTTATTAAGTATTTGTTATAAATAATTTATTTTACTAAGGAATGCTAATTATTTATTGAATAATTAATTTTTCACTGTTTTTTGATCTTGACAACCGATAAAATAAAAAGAATATATTTGACGGTGTGTTGGGATATGATAAGAAAATGATGGACTTTCAACCCTCCCCTTTGAAAAATTGCTGTGTGTGCCACTCAGATACTTACTACATTTCTAAAAAAACACTTATGAACTATTTGCTTAATTAATGCAGAATTAGAACTGCACACGTATATTGAGTTAACAGCAATGGGTTAAATTCATAACGATCATATGATAAATTCATTAACTTGTTCTCCATTACATTTAAAGCTGATGTTAAACTTGTACTTGCAAAATTTACATAAAATTTAAAATTTAACATCTGCTTAAAAATGTTCAAATAATAAAATTCTTCAAAATAAATTATCAAATTCTTATATTACAAGTGCATTTGATCAAATGCATTTTGTTAACGAGTGTGCCTAATGATTGCTAAAGTATGTATATTTTTTAAAAGAAAGTTTCAGTAAAAAAAAATTTGGCAACACATGAACATCAGTTCAAGCGAAACTCATGAACTGATTGGCTGTAAGCACTTAATTACATCTATCATGTGATAATGACATCACATGAATTTATGAACTAATTGACTGGAAACACATACATACAATTATCATGGGACTATAACGTCATATGGAATCAGCCAATGGATTCAGAATTATGATCATAAGACATGAAGAGACATTTAGGAATACACCGCTTTTTGTTCGAATTTCTTAGCTGCACTCCGATTGCCCAGATTAAACTCCCCCTACCTTCCAGATCAGAAAAATATTAGCTTTTTCTTAGTGTTTACACCGATTTTAACTTATTATTTTGATATCAAAAAGTAATTTATTTTATTTAGCTCAAAAGAATTCTTAATCTATCAATGGGCAAGTGTTAAGAATATCACATTTTCTCTAACTTCAAAGATTGAAGAATAAGGCCTGACGGAGCTCTGTCAGTCTGCTACGAGATTTAGGACTATAATTTAACAGCCATTCCGAATTCGCGAGTGAACAGAATGTTATGTAACTATGGAACTCTATTAGGTACTTTCTCAAAGTTGTCTGCAACATTGTATACATTTAAGCACAATAAATAATAACCGAAAAGATGAAAATTTAGAAAAAAATTTACCATATCCACATTTTTTTTAAAGTATTTTGTCTCTATTTTAAAGGCTGCTTATGTATTTTCAGATATTTAAAATAATTTTAAAAGATGGAACAAAATTACAATTATACTGTAAATTCCTGTAATTTTTTATTCTATGGAACGGATTTTGTTGAACTTATATAACTATAGTAGATTTAAGTACAAATAAGGAATTAAAATAATTATAATTTCGTAATTAATGAATTCAAATTATTCGACACGAGTCTTACACTGACAACTGTTTTAAATTTGAACAAAAAGGAAGAACTAAATCTCTCTCTTTCAATAAAAATAAGCTCGTCAGAGTTGACTAATATACAAAATTACAAAGTCCATTACCGGTAAACCTTGGATAGCTTCAAAGTGAGACTTCAATAAAAAAAATCAAGTCAAAACAATAAAAAACAAAACTCAATCTAATGAAAATCTAAACCAGGCCCGGTCGACCTAAAAATTCGGCCCACTGGTCGATTTGATATTTCTATTAAAACTTTTGTTTCTTGTATGCAAAAAAAAAAAAAGTAAACCAAAATTTATATGTGTGTCATTTTTATAATGTGCAAATCGTAAAAACCACAATTTTAGTTCTATATTTCATTTACGAAAACGCCAAATGATACTGAAAGAGTCCGTTTCATTGGGCAACAACCGGTAGCGTTCAGTTGTAATTTGGATGCTGTGTCATGCGATAAAGAAATTAAAAAAATCCACACTTTTTTTCTTATAATATATTTATGAAAACAATTAAAGGGACAAATGGAGTTTTTTGCAATAAAAAAGAACTAACGGAGTGGGGAAAAACAAATTTGGCCAAAATATCACTGGATATAAGACCAATATATGGGAAAACAAAAATCGGCACAACCTGCGCCATAAACAAGGAAACTAGTCATTTGTCCATCAAAGCAACTGACCGACAACCCTGTCAGTCAGAGAAAAACATGTCTAATAGGATGAATGATCGCTTCAATCAGCTACACAACTCTCACTTCGATGTTTCATACTGTTTACCAGCGTTCTTATAAACCCCTGCGGCAGCTGTGGCTACTCTTACTTCAAGGCACTCTTGAGATCATCGATGGTCACTGGAGCTAGTCTTCAAGCTGCAATCCCACGTCCAAGGACGTCCTACATGTGTTCGATGAGATTAAGGTCATGAGACATGGCAGGGCCACTCCCATCTTCGAATATCTTCCGATTGGAGATATTCGTGCACGAACTGTGCCCTGTGTTTGCGTGCGTTATCTTCATTAAGATGAAATTTGGTCAATATGCTTCGCGAAAAAGTCTGTCGTAAGATGCAAGGATCTCGTCCCTGACTCCCTGACTATCAGAGTACCTCGTCAAACACACGAAGATTAGTGTGTTCATCTGTCATGATGCCTCTACTGACCATCTGACCACATCGACCATAGTGGTACTTCTCGACAATGTTAGAAGGTCGATATCGATTCCCGGGTTCTCACCAGATGAAAAAACGTCTCGGGTCTCTATCCGGACTGAATTGCTATTCATTACCAAAGATAACCAGCCCTCAATCACCCTCTGTTCAAGACAGGTGTTCTCGGCATCATGCATCATCGGTTTTTTGTGTGTGTTTCATAGTCAAAGGGATGCAGACTACAGTTCGCCTGGTATACAGGCCACCTGCATTAAGTCTCTGAGTGACCGTTATCCCTGAAATGGATGTTCATGCTGCATTAAACAGGTTGCGAGGCAGTTGTGTCGCTCTTGTGGACCTATCCCTTTTACTAGAAAACTCAAATAACGGTCTTAAGCCGAAGTTGTTGCCCTTTTGCGGCCTTGGCCAGTTAAGCGGACCACTGTTCCTCTCTCTATGAACTGTTTCCACAGAGGGGACACCACATTTTTCGAAAACTCAAAGTCTCTAGAGCAGATAGCCTGTGATTGATCGCCTCGAAATTTCCAACCATCCACTATCTTGTGGCATCATCTAGATCATGCTTGTCTAAAGTGCGGCCCACATGCCACATGCGGTCCAAAAGCTTTTAAAACGCGGCCCAAACGCAAATTATGAAAATATTTCAATTTGTGAATGTTTCTATACTGGAGTTTTATAAAGATTACCTAAACCACGATAAATATCCTCATTTTCACACTCATGATTTATTAATGTCTTCAGCTTTTGATATAGTACTTATATTGTGAACAATTATTTTCCAAGAATGAAGCATGCAAAAAACAAAAATAGGACAAAGATCCCTGACAAACATTTTGAAAATACATTAAGAATTGCAACTTCGTCTACTGAGCCTGATATCGATTTGCTTGTGTGTTGAACACAAACACAAATTCATTCATCTTATTAACTTGATTTTTTCCCATCTTTATGAAATCTTAACTAAATGAAACGAAACTTTTACAAATTTAATATAACTGTGTACCTATTCATGTCTAGTTCAAATTTTAAATAAATATAGTAAAAATAAATTTATTTATTTTAATAAAACTACATAGAGTTAATTTTTATTTCAATTTGCAAATATATATATATATATATATATATTGTATGTGTGGCCCAGAAAAAAAATTATTTTTGCATTGCGGTCCACAAGCGGTCATAGTTTAGACACCCATGATGTAGACGATGACTATTGGCCATATTAACGTTACTTTAAACTATTGAACTTTAAATGCATTTTTCTATGTGACTTTCCTTTTTGAAGGTATAAGTGTTTTCTAACCCCTAAGACTTTTTTCTGTTCAAGATAGAATCTTGAAATTTTTTGTATGTTCTCCCAAACGTATGTGTTCTATAAAAGTTCTCTAGTTATTCTGTTCTAAAAGTTCTCTAGTTATTAAAAGTCTCTAGTTAAGCTGATATCTCTAGTTTTTTTTTTAAAAATGCTAAAGTTACTATTTTAAAATATTTTGCGTTTTTTCCAGGTTTTTCGCGAAAAATGACTTTAAAAATCAACAAGGGAATAGATTTTCAAATCTATTTCTTTTGTTTTCAATAATCTAAGAAACATAAATAACTTTGAAAGGCTAAAAGCTTTTAAAAAGTAAGCATTTTATAAGATTGATAAAACTTAAAAAATTCTTCATTTTTTTTAAAATTGTGAAACATTGGCTGTCAAACTGACTTTTTACTTTAAGGATAAATAATATAATCAGAATATAAAACATACATTATTTTTATTGTTACGGTTTCCAAAACTTTTTTTTTTTTTGAAATAGGGTTCTGTGTAGCCTTAACGTGAAACAACCACTCTACTCAGAAGATCTCTGCTAGAACCAGGACTTGAACTCAAGACTTGACAGACTCGTATCTGACTACTCGGCTACAGTAACGATAAACGAGAGTGGTCGAGGTAGCCTAGTGGTCAAGGTAATGGTCTCGTGGCCGGCGTGTCATGAGTTCGAGCCTTCTATCGCTAAAAGCCCGCCATGCAGAGGGGGCCGATACACTTTAAATATGTCGAGGCTCAAATGTTCTTCCGTTGGTGTGGTATGGAAGTTGGGAGTGGGTGCTAGCTCAGATGTCCTTTAAAATTACGAGGTTTGTTGTTAATAGCCCTCGTTCAGCTTTATAGTGCGACGTAAATATAACTCTCATTCTCTCTGCAACAAAGTAGGTGTGAAAAAGCTTATAATATGCATTAAAAATGCTAGTATATTTTGAAAAAAATCATAGATGCTATAAAATTTTAATTTAAATAAACAGTAAAAATTTTTCCCATGTTGTAAGCGCTTTTTTCCTGTAAAAAAAATTCGTAACCATAACTTTACTTATGGGAAAGCCACCTACAGAATTATAAAAAAAAAAAAGCAATTTACAGCTTAAAACGCACACAAATGGCAATATTATTTCAGTTTTATATGGAATTATTCAATACATTTAAAACCCTATTTATGCCAGTGATTTGATATCTAAGTAATTTATGCATGTCATTTATGTCAATTTAACTAAATTTAAAATATACATAATTCACAATTAATTATTTTTTAATCAAACTTGATAATCTCTTAAAATATTTCCTTAACAATGCCCCTGAAGCAAAGAAATCTGTTGTGAAGAAAGCCGAAATGAAAAGGTAGAGAAGATTTTTGGTGAGATTACGAAATTTGTTGAGCTTGGATTCCTGTTAAGCTGCGAGGAGCGGTTATCTTGACAACGCTGCCTACGCGGCTTTTAAAAATAGAACTTTAATGATATTTAGCTGTTGAGAATTACATATCCCCTTGCATGCAACCACAATTTTCTTATCTAAAATGTTGCTTGTACCTTAAATGCATCATCATATCCTTAAGAAATACATTTTATTCTCATATTATGTTTTCATTAAATACTTCAAACGGTTAAAAGTATAAATGATTTTAATAATGAAATTATTGAGACAAATTTTTAAGGCGTGTGTGTGTGTTGAAAGGGGTTAATACACGTTAAATATGACTTGGCTCAAAGACCTCCCATTAGAGTGGTGTCAAAATTAGGAGAGGAGGCACCAGTCCTAAAGTCGAACAATTTACTATACACTGCCGTAAAAATGTAAGCTAACATTTTGTTCGATGAAGACTAAACGTGAGGGGTGAGGGTTCTTTCCCGGGGCGTCGGTTTGTAGCTCTAAAACCCTTTCGCCTTCTTTCCTTTTGGCATTTTTTTAATTTCCCTCGAATTGCTTCAAAACATAACAAAAATCAAATCAAACCTTCGTTAAACCGAGTTTAATTAATGTTTAAATTCAGATAAAAATATGTAATTTAATTTATTTTCATTAGCGTCCCCACAATTAACAGGCGAATTTTTCTTTCCAGCACTGAATTGAAATTTTTTGAGAATCGATTCTTTTATTCCTAAAACTGATTTTGACTTGAATACTATGATATATGAAAATATTATTTGAAAAACATTTTTCAATGAAATATATTTTACAGAAAAGGTAGTTTACTTTTTTCTTCGTGAATGAATATTAACGTCGAACTGTTCAGCTACACGAGGGCTTTTGGCGATGAACCTCGTTATTTTGAACCATGGTCTAGTGACGAGGACGATACCTAAGCTGATACCCCCTCTCCTAACTACCACTAAATACCAACGGTAGGATGTTTTAGCTCTCAACAGATTTAACGTGCATCGCTCCCCTACACGGTGGATCTTCAGTGTACTTGGCTCGAACTTATGACATGTCAACCAAGGTCCGATACCTTGACGACTAGGCAACCGCGGCCACACTTTTCTTCGTGAGTCAATGGAAAAAGAATTCTTCGGCTATAAAGTAAGTCAAATTAAACCTAAGAAATTAAAATCCTGAATGTTCATAATCATAAACATTTTCATTTGAACCGAATGTGATTAATTTTGTTTTGAATGAACATCAATTTAAATCGGCCCGAGGTATGTCCTCGTCTTAATTTCGGAGCTAATGTAAAGTAATGAAATCAAAAAACCCGAAATAGTACATCTCTCACCTAAGCTTCCATACTACACCGTATGAAGCCAATGAGCTTCAGTTTTAGTCAAGATGATATAGCTCAAGTGACTCTGCGTGACGATTTTGATTCGAATCAAAGTACTCAGCTGTGATATTCACGAGCTGAGTGAGTGAATATCACAGCTACACAAGGGCTTTTGGCGACGGACCTCGTAATTTCGAACCATGGTCAAGTGATGAGGATGACACCGCAACTGGCACCCTTCCCTCCTAACTACCACACCACACCAACGGGAGGTTTTTGAGCTCTCGATAGATTTAAAGTGCATCGCTCCCCTATACGGAGGGTCTTTAGTGGTACTGGGCTCGAACTCAAGCCATGCCAGCTACAATCCGATACCCTGACCACTTGGCTACCACGGCAACATGAAAATTATGGGAATGGATCTCATAAATCCGATCCATATTCAATAGATGATTGTAATATCTGAACCAGTATTTTCAAATTTTGCGTATCGTCTCTCAGAAAAATTCCGAGGTTCACATCCATTGAATTTGTAGTAGCCTCCGTTATTTCACACGATAATTCTTTAGTGGAATCATTGATCAGAAAATTATAGAACATGCCACTGGGCTACAAAGCCCACTTAAAATGAATCAGAAGAATCAACTGAAAGTATGCCGCTAGGGGTAGCAATGTATAAATTTCATTTACTTCTGTGGCAGCATTTGAAATGAGCGATCTCGTGTTGTGAGAAAAGTTCAAGGTTTGACGGTCTAATTCCCTTTGGAACCTGTTTGTTTTGTGCTGAAGGGGCTGGAACCCCTCCCTCCCTTCTTTCAAACTGTTACGCCTTTGTTCTGTAAGTTAAAAAAAAATATTTATCATTTTACCTTTTGCAAATGTTTTTTAGAAATCTAATGGCAATAAATTGTTTAAATACGACTTGTTCGTTCTCCTGAGAGTTCGTAACAAATTATAAATTTATTAACTGGAATTAAACTAATGCAAGAAAAGAACATAATTCGAAGAAAATAAATACTTTAAAAAAATGCAATTTTTTGTTGAAACCATACAGAATAAAATGTTTACTAAAAAAGAAAAACTTAGAATTTGTATCGATCATTAAAATAATATTTTGAAATCGGAGTTTATATTTCTTACGGGCTAATCACTTATTGTGTTTATTAATTTTTTAACTGCATAGGCTTAGTAATTTATTAACATACACTTAATTATAATGCTTGGTTCAAAAACATCATGTTCTTGATATTGAAATATTAAAACTGAATTTTAAATACGTTTAAATTTATCTTTATATTCCTTCAATCGAGAATGAATAATTAAAACTATACTTCTATGATGCCAAAACCCCTTTGAGACATAGATTCTTTTAGCACTACAATCTGATTTTTATTTGAAAGCTGATGTGATTCGTAATTCACTTATCGTCAAAGATTTTGAAATCAGTAAGAGCAAGCTAAATTGTTTTAACAGCTGCTTTCGAGAAACTTCAGTTCCCGAAATAATGCACATTAAAACCTGTTTTTGTGCGAGAGATAGAGACCGCATAAAAAGAAAACGCCCAAAAAATATTCGAAAATTTTCATAAATACTGCATATAACTAAAACCTTTGTCGATATACTACAGAAAGTTATGCAGTGGAGAGGGCCCGCATAAAAGTCGCACTTGGAAAAATCATTTATTTACGAGAGTGCTTCTAAACAAAATAATTAAATTGCACATGGAAATATTTTAAACATTAAATTTCGCATTCTAAGAATGGAAAGTTTTCAAAATGCAAATGCATAATCCACTGCTACACGTAATCCAAAGCGCGCATCCTTTTGTGTTGAATTAGTTCGTAGAATAGCTTTTGCCACTTGAAGATACAATTTCAATTTATTTTTTGGCACCTTAAAGTAAGTGACAAGTTTTTGCTACGACAGTGGGTTGGTCAGTTGCTTGTAGACGTCACGATAACCAGATATGAAAGATTGAAGCTCTTATTGAAATTCGTACTCCTTTCGGAATTGGTATCTATTTTAAGAAAATGATTTTCCTGTTTGTTGGAAAGCTGTATCCCTGCATATATTTTATCCTCTCAAAGAATCCGGTACTTGTCTATCTTTATAATTTATCAAATTATTGATAATGTCACTTCAATCGACATTTTCGTCTTCAATCAAGCGTGTGCTGCTAGCGAGTTAAGAGAAAGCAATTGAACGTGCATTGTGGGGAGATGGTTAAACAAACGAGCAGAGCGTCCTGAAGTGTATATGTGCACTGATAGAAAAATTAGAGGCGCCAAATCCGTTGAAATTCAAATGCCGCATAAAAGATCGCTCTAACAATCGCATAAAAAGGAGCGCACAAAAAACGGGTTCTACTGTTTATTCTAAAAATTTTCCTGTAGTCAAATAGCGATTTCGGAAATATTAGCTGCATGTATGAAAGCATAATTTTTCTGAAATTTATAACATGACGCAAGCTGCATTTTTAAAAAAAATTGGCTAATCAAATAGAGCTTTAAAAAATTAAATTCCGAAATATCATAAATGCTGCGCAATTTATCTTCTGCGTAAAATTTAGTTTATTTGAATAATGAAAATGCATAATTTTCAATATAATATGGAGAAATACCAAACTTCAAGAAAAATTCTCTTGCGATTGAATTTTTATGAAATATAATTATCTACAGAAAATATCTTCATAATTTCGACATTTCTTGCTTTATTCATTACTAATAAGCTTGAAATTCTATGGTTTGTGTTCAATGTAAAAATTTGTGTTTGTTTCAGTAGTTTTAAATTGCAATAACGCAAGACTGTCGAGTGGTACACATTACCTCTAAATCTTATTGGTCTGAGGTGGATAGAACCCGTGACTTACGGATTCGTAAGCACGTAACATACCACTAGACCAAAAACGATCACTTCGTTCCGGAGGCTGTTACTGGCTTATACAGATTATACTGCTTCTCTTTCACCAATGAGTCGGTGGGCAGACGAACGAACATATAGTTATAGCGAGAGTGTGAGTTGCTGCTGCGTCAAGTGGGTCTCGCCGCTTGCGGTGGGAAGATGGTGCCACAACATCTGCTCGAAAGTTGTGCTTTTTTCCTAGTTCAGTGTTAAGGTCACCAAAGAGGATAGTACTCGATACCTTATGATCTGTAATCACGTAACATATCACTAGACCAAAATGATCACTTCAGTCTGAAGGCTGTTACTGCCTTGTATAGATACCGCTACAGGTCTTTCAAACCCTGCGTACAATGCATGGCGCAGTCCAGCAAACAAAATTAGTCTTCGGTCTAGGGGTTCAAATTCTTGCCCCATTTCAAATAACTGATCTAGTGCAGAGATTTACCTCGTTTGCTATTTGGATCCTTCGCTAATAAAGTGGAAGCTGTAGGACCTAATGGGATGAGTCATTTATAAGCGATTTTTCTCTTCATACAATATACAGAATGTATTGAAACTTAACGTTAAGCGATCACGGAGGGTTCATGTCAGTTCTGAAAGAAAAAAATTCCATATCATATAGTTGAGTATTGACTAGAATATTTTTGAAAAGAGGGGGGAGGGTTAATACCCTCCATCACACATCACTAGGTACTGTGACCACAAATTTTGTAATCTTACTTCCGCGATCTGGCATAGCAATGCTATTAGTCACAAGACGAGTTAATAAACTAGATTGTTTAATTAAAATTAATGTAATTTTATTTGTTGGCGTTTCAGAAAATGTCGCTTAACTTTGATTTTCTATAGAAACAAAAGCATTAAATGCCACCCTAGGAAAGTTATTTGAAGGTTATCCTTTTACTAAAAATTATAAAATGCTAGCTACTTTTCTATCCATAAAAACCATTGTCAACTTTTACAAAATGACATAATTTAAAAATTAAAATTTTGAGTATTGGTCTTAAAGTAAGCAATAAATCTTAAAGTAAAACGATGTTGTAATACTTTACTGAATTAATCGTTCAAAGTGTTTGTCTTCTAACTTTTAAACCAATCTAAAATGCAATCCAACGTTACCAAAGAATTCCTGAAAATATGGAAGAAACAAATTTAGAGTTACTCATGACTTATGAAACTATTATTTTTACTCGGGTATAGAGCCTGCACTCGTAGTGAAAACAAAGACTTTGAACATCTGATTCATTAAAGTATTCCAAAAACGTTTTCGCTTAATTTTTAAATTTATTAATTTGAGTAACACATTTGAGATTTAAATTTCTTAAATAAAGTTTTTTTGTTAAAAATTTGGAAAATGTTTATGAATATAAAAGTAACAAATGATGTATTATTTTGGAATCTTGACTAAAAAATGGAGGGGGGGGGAATAAATTTTTGAAATAACTGCTTGTCATGGGTAGTATGTAATATTTTTCTTTTTATGGAAAGTTAAAGTTAAGTGACGTAATTCTCTCAAACTATGCTAATCTTAATGAAACCAGCTAAGGGATTTTGGCCGATTTGTGACTGTAGTTAATAGTACGGGTATGCAAAATCACGCTAGTGAATAGATCACCGTGAACTATATAGTCACTGTATAGGATGCGATGGAGGGTGCAATTTTTTCGCGTTTTCAAAAATATGCATCGCTTAACAAAGAGATATAAAAAATTTTGTTTTTCAAAGAACCGACGAGTCTCCCCTTCACTCGGAGCCTGCTTGATGTTGAGTTTCGGAACACCCTGTATACAAGCATACTATTCATAAATATCTTAAGTTATGCAAAGACCAATGCATATAATCTGTATCAATTTATTATACTATTTTTCATGTAGTAAAGAAAGATGTGTGAAATTTAAGCATTAATAATTATACTGGAGAATATTAAGTGTGGATGATTATCAGATCTGGTTAAGTTCAATTTATGAAGTCCGTTTGTACTAGCTCTCGTATTGCTTTAGTGACGTTAATCAAATCATGCTATATTACATTATGAAGTTTAGATTCATACAAACCAAAATTTGTTGATCTATATTAACACTAGTTATTCATGATGCCCTAAACTTCTACCTCCCAAAAACGCCGAAGTTCACGAGAAATCTTATTGTTAAATTCACTGAGAAAGTAAAATTGGCCGTATCCAATGGTCCAATTCAACTTGCCTGTCAACTTAAACTTTCGACTCTTATGCAGCTTTTGCTCGGTAAGAAAGCTTTACAAATCTATAGATATGCAATTCAATGGAGCAAGAATTATAAATTCGGGGTTTGGGGAAATCTTAATCGGATCTAATTCAAAAGTACCTAGTGGTCATGGTAACCTAGTAGTTAGTCACAAGCTCATGGCCAAGGACCTCTTGAAGCATGGGCTACAATGGAAGCATTGTCTAGTTTTCGACTAAAGATCATAATTCGAATATAATTTCAAAGGTCGAATGTTATTTCCGGTTGCATTCTCCAAAAAAAAATTCGGATGATATGTCAACTGGCTACGTGTGATGACCGTCGTCCACGTACAGGACTGGATTTACCACCGTACGCAATCACTCATTCAAAAAGTGGCAGTCGGTCTAGCCGTTCTGTGCGATTGTAATTCATGCACATTTGTTTCTGATTATTTGTTTGTACGAGTAAGATGGGGGCCTACATTTGCGTAGGGGCCCACGTCCTTGAAAAGTCTTAAGATGTTCATGGCCGGCGTGTCATGATTTCGAGCCTAGTGTTGCTGAAGGCCTATCGTATAGAGGGAGCCGCTGCACGTAAATTCTGTCGAGACTCGAAATTCCTCCCTGTTGGTGTGGTAGTCAACAGAGGGGGAGGGTGCCAGCTTGGGTGTCCTCCTCGTCACTTGACTAAGGTTCGAAATTATAAGGTACATCGCCAATACCCCTCGTGTTGCTTCGTAGATGTTAATAAACTCTCTTGCTTAATTGTACAGTTTTAAATCACTCTAATTTAGTAACGCTCTTTTGAATTTTCAGTAAAACAATGAATCTCTTTACAAGCATCATCAGACTTGCAGAAGTTCTGCTCTTCCTCTCCATCCAGACTCGTCCCGTGACGTCGCAAGGGAACAAGACACTTCAGCGAACCGGTTTTGCGCCGAGGTTGACGAACTTCAAGCTCGATGTGCACAGACTCTTGGAAGGATCCAGAATTCGAAAGAAAAGACATATTCGAGAGGACGAAGATCTCAAAAACATGGGTTTTTTATATTTTTTAAATTCTTGGTTACTTTTGGAACTGGATTTTCAATTTTCAATTGATTCTCTCATTTATATCGTTTAAATTTGAAATCTCTTTCTGAAACGCTACAAAATATGCATGGTCTAATTAAAGAACCGTTAAAATCCAAAACAATGCTGATAATTTCCAGGCATCTTTTGCTTCAGGATGGCCCAATACCAATTGCATTTAAACTGAACCCACCTTCAACTGAATTTTATAGAAACATTCGAACAAATTTGGTATTGGAGTACTACGCGCCAAGCAGAGCTTGTTGTTCAGTGATACGAAATAAAAAATGGCGGCCTAGCTGTAAAAAAATCGCCAGGAAAATAATTTTAAATAACTTCTTTGAAATATATCGAACATAACATCAGTCAATATTTAATATCAATATATTATAATTATATCTATATAATTACATTATATGTAATATTTTTATAATATATGTAGTACTAATTCTATTGTGTGTGTAATTTTATATTATACATAAAGTAATTTAATATATATATTAATAAATAATGAATATCGATTAATAATTGCTGGTAACTTGCAATAATCCAAAAACTGCGCGTTTTCATGAATTTCATCGAACAAAAGCATTTAATAATACATTATTTAAAAGTAAAGTAAAATGGAAATACGCTATTTGCTGCAGTAATTAAAACACAACCATCATTTTTAAAAAATATCCTAGTACTTACTATCCTCGTATCAGAAATATCCAGATTCGGAAATGGCACAAAATTTAAGACTGAAGCAGAAGCTTGAAGAATGATTTCATTAGAAAATGGTTAGATTTTTAAACAAATCTAATTAAAGCAGTCTGAAATTAATTGGGTTACCGAAGGGGGAAAACTCAACTATATAATATACGTCATCCCCTTCTACGACGACCCACATTAACAGGATAAAAATATCAAGGTAACCCTATAGTAATATTATCGCACATCTTGGCGAACATAACTTGGCGCGAAGCACTCCGATATCAAATAAGCATCGAAAAGATCCCACAATGCGCTCAGCAGTTGGAAAATTTGAATTTTAAACTTCATGCAACTCCAAGAACCGATTTATTCATTCTTAAAAGAACATTAACTGCACCTTTAGCTGCGAAAAGCCGCCGTAACTAGTTATAGTTACGAACTCATGGCCAACTGTTTTTCTCGAGCACGATATTCGTTGCCAATAGTTGTCGCATGTCCCCCACCCCCAAAGTGACAATACTTAACCATTAGCACCTAGACAAGTTTTAACCAAATAAGACTAATTAAATAATTCTAACTTGTTGTTGTGGATTCATTAGCATCCCGGGTATCTTTTGAGGGCAGCGTTAATAAACAATGAATGTAGACGTGTTCCACTGTTTTCAATACAGTAGCATTAAATTGGTATATTCCAATTATTCCTGTTAAATAGAAGTAACCTCTGAACAGCAAAATTTTTAAATATCGGATATGGTTTTCGATGCAATAAAAGGTTTCAGAACTACATTTGTCGCATTTGTACCTTATGGCGATCTTGCTAAAGCTTCTTCCCAAATAAATTAAAGAAACATTAAGATACTAACTAAAGATACATTAATTGCTCTCGTGTTGCAAATTATCCCGCGTAAGTGGTCGATTTATTAATGTTAAAAACATACTTAATGGTCTTTATAAGAATTGTTTCTCCACCAGTTTGATTTGGCAAGATGATAGTGCAATTTAAAAAGTTGATGCAATTGTCTTATTTGCATCAACCAGGGTCAAGTAGTAGCGTATCACGCTTTCACGCCAGATTCGGGATTCTATCCCCGGGCTGGGCAAGGTTGACTCAGCCTTTCATCCCTTCAGTGGGTCGATAAGCGAGTACCAAGATTGCTTGGGAACTTAACACTGGAGAGTTCGCGTCCGACTGACCACCTGATCGGAACATCTACTCGTGCACCTCAGTGTCCAAGGTCACGCATACTGATATGGGCATAGTAGGTCTTAACTCTCATCGGCTGTTGCGCCACTAAGTTATATAGTGAAATATATAATCTCGATACATCCAGAAAGATTGAAAATTCATCCACTATATATTAAATTTATCTTCACTAAAAATATAAAAGTCTGAGCAGAGCCGGTTTATCTACTGAGCGCTTGGGGGCCCGAAGAGGCCCTGAAAGCCCCGGATAAGCTGGACCTAACCAAATTTTTTCTGGTTATAAATTTCGATCCTCTAGTGCTAAGGGGGCCAGTAGATCTTCTACGCCCAGGGCCCGAAACGAGCTTAAATCGCACTGAATCCGAGACATCCATACTTGTAATGATTTATTTACATTTTATGATTGCTGTATAATCTTTGTTTAGTTTGTAATTAGAACTGCTGTGATCAGTGTTAAAAGTAGCCTTGAAATATATATTTCCGTTTTAGATCCTTCTAATCATAACACGAGAGTTGGAAAACTCTCCCAAGAATATACGCTTTCTTATCTAACGGATTACAATTTAACGTTTTGGATTTCCTTTGAACATCGGTCCAGGATTCAAGTTCTCGTAGGAACACAAGAGGGTCACTTAATACTGTTTGAACTCTCCGAAAATGACGATAAAGATGCAAGAACAGTGGCCCTTTCTTTCAATGAGAACATCGCTATTAAAGCAATGGTATGCATATTTTAATTATTCTTGGTAATTTTATCAAGCAATGATTCTAAGAGCTTTAGCTGCGAAACTTGTAACTTTATTCAGATACTTTATCACTTTCTACTTAAATTTTTAAATGCCTTTCTGGATTGATTGCTTAGATTAAATATAGTAAATGCACTTTTGTGCGGAAGTTTTCGGAATGAAGTACCAATTCAGTTTTGTCTGTTAAAAAAAAGAGGGCCCATTACCAATAAAGCCATATTGCATTTCATTTTATGGCTTATGAATGTGGATTTTCAAAAAGTAATTTCCACTCGAGATCGGGGTGGTTGTAATAGCAGAGTGCTCATGGTCATGAACTCGTGACTGAGGCGAGTCGTGTGCTCGAGTCCTGGTCCCCTGAACACTCGCAGAGTAGAGGGACTGAACTTTCAATCTGTGGAGGCTCAAAGTCCTCCCATTGGCATGGTGGGTTAGTTAAGAGGATGGTAGCTTGGGTGTCGTCCTCATTACTTGACCGAGGCTCAAAATTACGATATCAGTCGCCAATAGTCCTCATGTTACTTTACTACAACGCTAATAAACTTCCCTCCCTCCAGTTGAAACGGAATTCCCTAAAAATGCATTTTGAAGAACGAAATCATGATACCAGAACGATCCTGGTCGAGAACTCGAGCTTGGTGCAGTTGAATCATGAGTTCGAATCCTGATGCCACTAAAGACCCTTTCAGTAGGTAAAACCCGTTGTTGAGGAGCGCCGTAATTTAAATGCTGGGGCTCGGTCCTCATAGTGACGTACATGTAAAATAAGATGACAGTTTGGGTATCTACCTCATGACTGGTTCGAAATGGAAGTCCTCTGCCACAATAACTTTTGTTCCCGAATTTATATTGATTTGAATTGCTTCTAATTAAATACATTGGAAAGAAAAGTATATTTCAATGGATTTTCTTTGGCTTTTATAGTCTTAAACATTAAAAATCTACATTTTTCTAGAACATGCTAAAAATTCAATGAAACTTCAGTACATGTTCCTTGACATTAAAACTGATGCATGTTATTAATAAAATATAATTTCTGAACCTGAATAAACCGAGCTCCTCTTTCTTTGAAAGAATGTTTTCCTCCTTGCTGTTCATTCACAATGATTTGTGACATGTATATTGAATTGTACAAGATATACCGTAGGTTCTTTCCCTTAAAACTTGCATTGGGCTCGGAGGATTTCTCACCTTTGCAATGACTCAATTCTTATAGAATATTACGAGACTCGTGGCGGCGTGAGGAAGCTTGGAAAATGTCGTCATTTCAACGTGGCTCAAAATTGGAGTTGATCACTCATTGCCCTTGAGTTGGTTGAAGTGTACTATGCAGTAAATTTACTGCAAAGACCATCGATGATTCAGATAGAGATCATGATTCATAATTATACTCAAATGGAATCTCATTTCAAATTCTTTTAAGCACTCGCTGCATAGAGGCTGATGCAAACCATATTAACATGGTGTGGAAGTTAGAATAAGTTGCCATCTCGAATGGCTCTCGTCTTAACCTTGTTTCAAAATTACGAGTTCAATCATCAATAGCCCTTTTTGTTCCTGCAGGACGACTTTAAGACAATCAAATTACGCCGATGAAAGTACAACAAATTTCGAAAACAGCTACTGAAAAACAACTTCATAACTTTCAAAGCTTTCAGAAAAACTCAACTTGAACGATTTCAAGCTATCTTTCAGCCATTAACGGTGGTTTTGTCTTTCAGGCTTTCACATACTTCGATGAACAGTGGTTCGTGATTCTGCACTCGTCGGGTGACTCGAAATGGATTCGTTTTTATCAAAAAATCGGTAGAGGTCTTGAAGGTCGACAAACGATTACTTTAGATGGCGAAACTGACTTCGATCTCATTTACGTAAAAGGTGTTCATTATTTGGCTGTGGTGACATTCCGAACTTCTCCCTATCAGTCCATGCTTACGTAAGTATCTAGTATTACTGAAATTTTCTGTAGTTTTAAAGAAATCTTGGTGTTCACTACCAAACCCTAGTCAATGACTAGGAACGTTTCCAGAAGTTATCCACAATGTATTTCTTTGAACTTCGGAAAGAGAACCCAAACAATATCTCAACTCTGTATATCAATCATAGTATAACAGACATCAATAAGTCTCGCGATAACAAATTACTAAAAGATGGGTAAAATCATAATTTCCTAGAACGAATAAGGAAGAATAATTTCATTGGCCTTAAGACTTATTTTTGGGTTATAAATTTTGGGAATGATTGAATTAAGCAAATTTAACTTTCATGATTTTCGAAGCTTATTTATATAAAGGGGAAGGAGGGAGATTCGCTCGCTCATCACTATCTCAAACTATTACACCTACAGATTGGAAATTTGTTAGGCACGTCTTTCATTTAGTAGAGCTCCACTACAAAATGGTGTCGCGGAGGCTTAAGGGGTGCTATAGATAAATGTATTCTTTTTTGAACTATTGGACTTGGCTATTTGGCAGGTATATTCCTTTCATGGAATAGAGATCAGTCTCAAAAGAAGTTTTTGCGAAAGACCTTGCGATAAGAGACGTTATAGGTATCCCCGTTTTTGAACAATTAGACCTACAGACTTAAAACTTGATTTGTATGTTCCTTTCATGAAGTAATTTCTCAAAGAACGAGATTTGCAAAATTCCTCTCAAGGAAGGCTGCGAAGGCTTTTTATTTAAAAAAAATCCTGTTTGTGAACTGATAGGTTCACATACTTAATTTGGTAAGCAACTTTTTTAATGAATACATACGATAAGAACTGAATATACGGTTATAGACTTCTATGGCGGGAATTTGGGGGCGAATAGATAAATTCTCGTTTTCGAATTATTAGACTTGCAATAATGAAATTCATATGCATGTTTTTTAATTGAAATAGTCTTGGGGAAATCTACTCTCAAAGGGGGTTACGGGTCTAATCGATAAAGTTTCAGTTCTTGAACTATTTGATTTGAAATTTGGCGTGCATTTTTATTCTGTTCTAGAAATCCACGAAAAATGAGTTATGCTGAAATCCACTGTGGAGAAGGTGAATACGGGAGAGTAAAGGAGAACTTCAATTTTAGAAATTAAAGTCCTATTTTTAAATCAAGAGTTATAAAAGTTTTCAAATACATTCCCAGAGAAGTAGGGGGGGGGAGGTAATTGATAAAATACTGCATAATATGCATTACTATATGGTTTGGGTAATAGGAACCGAATTGATATAACATTGTTTAGAGGACATGTTCTTTTTAAAAACGTTCGATCAAAATTTACTCCACTAAATCATTGAAACCCATTTTAACAATGAATTAAAATTGAGTTTATCACAATAGATTGTACTCAAATCTAAAGTACGTGATGGTCTAAAGCACATGAATTTTATTACCTATAAAGAAAAATCTTGTGTCTATTTTTTCAAAATTTATATAAATAACGGATATCAACTGTACAAAGGAATATTTTACAAATAGTGTATACAGGGCACAAATGAGAAATTCTGTTTTTACCACTGAATGCAGCTAACTATTTTACAAAATAGCTTTTGAAAATCATAGTTGAAATCAATAGAGCATAAACGAAAGAAACTATTAATTTAATTGGTTATTTTGGAAAACTTGACTCAAATATTTGAGTGTTTCCCTTTCCAAAGTGATTTCTTCATAAGGAAGCGATTTAATTTCTCTCCCCGTACCCTTTTATCCGCGTACTTCAACTAGTTTTCTAAATCATAAAATTATCCAAAGATCTCTAAATGTTCTCTACAATAAAGTTTTAATAACGTTAGGTTTAAAAGATTTGAGTTTCCGCTTGAACTTTGCAGTTGGTCCCTATACCAAGCACCAAAAGGGATTTTTTTATAAGACTCCATAAACTTAACATGAATTTCTTTCTATTGTTTTCAATAAATTGGTGTACCAATTGAATAAATGCTTCAAAAACTAGGATAGTCACTAGTTAATCCTGGTGCCATTGAAAACCCACTAGGGTTAATGCACGCTAATCTGTCGAGGTTATGTGTCCCCCCGTAGGCATGATGTGGAAGTTGAGAAAATGTGCCTGCTTAAGTGTTGTCCTAGTCACTTAAACGAAGTCCAAAATTGCGAGACCCGCCGCAAATAGCCTTTTTGTTGCTTTAATATGCGACATTAATCAAATCCAAAACTAGATTATGTAGAGAAGTAATGTATGTGATTCTTGTCTTTTTCATTTATTTTGTCTAAAATTTCCATCTGAAAGTTTGGTACCTTGTTATATTAAACTGTCTTCATATCACATAAGATATCAATCTTCGTGTCAATGAAATTGTTGAGCTTGTATTCGAAAGAAAATCGAGCAACAGACAATTCTCGTATTGCTGCATCAAAAGTTAAAAAATTATTTATTAGTTGTGATAACGTATTTTTATTATAATAGAGAAATAGTTGCACTTAAACTGCTCTCTCGTCTTAAATTGCATACCTTTCGAAAGTATTCGTTAAGAAATTTCTAATGAAACTCTATCCTAGTATTAAGTTTATTTTTGTGCTTTTCGTTTCCACATATAAATCCAGTCCTACGCTTTACCGATCGTTTTTCGTGAATTTTGCAGATAACTCAGTTTCACAACCCTATCTT
>BMAO01039208.1:0-17805 GCA_019973975.1 Trichonephila clavata
TGGATAACGGAAAAAATCTCCAAAGAACAGAACCAAAGGGAAAAAGAGTAAGAACCAAGAGTCGCCCAGAAATAAAACTGGCAAGATAAGAACTGAAGGAGGGGGATGATCTAAAAAGGGGAGGGGGCGTAACAATTGGAAGTGGCCTAAGACGGCAGGGAGGTTAAAATTGTTCCTGGTTTTGTAATCCTTTGTTAGATCCGGCTTGGGGTACAAAACCAGACTTTGCAAGGGGCCCTAACATTCTACGTTACGCCACTGGATCCTATTGATAACCATTCGATCGAGTGGCCGTAGTAGTCTAATGGTCATGGTCGTCAACTTGTGGTTGGCTTCATTTCTGTCGAATTTCTAGTACTATTGAAGAACCTTTTACATACAGGGGTTCATGCACGCTGTATATATCCAAGTTCAAAGGCTTCGCATTATTATGGTGTGTAAATTTAGAGAGTAGGAGGCATCTGGTGTCAAATGAGGCCGTAAATGTTGAGATTGTAGCCGACTTCCACTTGTATTAGTGTTAGGCTCATAGAATCAAGAGCCGTCTTTAAAAGCCAACAAACTTTTATTACTTAGACTTTTAATTATTATCATCTTTGTGACTGGATTGTCATGAGTTCGAACTCTTGTGCTACTGAAAACCCTCCTTATAAAGGGGGCCGATGCGTGTTAAATCAACCGAGGATCAATGCCTCCCGTTAATGTGGTGTGGTCAAGTGTCGTCCTCGTAACTTGACCGAGGTTCAAAAGGACGAGTTCCATCGCCAATAGCCCTAGTGTTTCTTTATAGTAACATGTTAATATATAGTCCCTCGTTATCAACTTTGTTGAAGCAAAGGGGCGAATGAGTTTTATAGCCTATTCCAAATATTTATGAGAGGAGTTACTTATCATTTAATGTGGGGGGGGGGGCAGCTTTATTCCTTGAACTCCATCCACGAGATTTCTCATTCTTTTTCTGGATACACTGACATTTCAAATATAAACTGCAATTTAATCTTATATCAACACGTCCAATAGATATCTTCCTGTGCAAACTCAGTTCATTTTTCAATAGTTCTTTTTTGCATAAGTCACTGTTCCGTTACAGAAAGAGATTCTCAAATCAAACAATTTATTGGAAGCATTTCCCCTTAAGAGTAGTAGAAGGGTGCGAAGAGAACTGCTGTTCCGTTGCCAATAGCCATTGTGTAACTTCATAATACTATGCCGCTAAAAAATCAATAAAGCACAATTTCTCGACTCAATTTCTCACTGACTGTTTTACCCGTGATGATTATGGGTTACCTCAGCTATTAACCAATCAACTGTGATTGACGAGTATACTCGTCATGGAGAAGTTTCAGGTTTGTGTTATGACGAATAGACTCGTCATGGATAAGTTTCAGGATTTTGTGTCATGACGAATAAACTCGTCATAGAGAAGTTTCAGGATATTGTGTCATGACGAGTATACTCGTCATGCGTGAAAAATAGTGACCATTGTCTATTTAAATTGCAATTTTTGAGAAAAAGAAAACATATTCTCAAATTTTAAGATGTTTAGAATATTTTGTGGCCAAGCCGGTGTAAAACAGATAAAAAAAACATGAAAAATTTAAGATATGCTCTTGCGTTTCCGAACACACCGGCTGAAACAGCGTATAAGTTCTCCTGGTAAATTTATTTCTGTACGATGATTATGTTTTTTAGATGTTAACCTAAAAGGGCAAAGACATAAGTCGGTAAATTGATTTTTACTGATATTTTTGTTAATTCTTACCTTTATACGTATTTAATTTTTCTTGCGTTTTTCGAGTAATATGTATATAAAATATGTTAACCAAATAAACTAGTAATATAAAAAAAATTAAGTCAATTCCTACTTTGAATGGGGGAATAAAAAAGTATTTTATTAACGATTGAAAATTTGAACAAGAAATATATATGAGAGAGAGTGAACTAATAGTAGGAATTAAAAAAAGAGCATGATTCGTCTGCATTGATGTAACAATGCACACCCGATTTGGCTAGTTTGGCTGAAAAATCGTTTTTCGACGCCAACTTTTGTCATTGTTTTAACAGTTACATTGCTACCACACTGGAGACGAATCTAAGTTGGCGTTGAAAACCGGTAAATAACTTTCTTTAATTAATTAACCTGTAATTAATGAATTAATATTGAAAACTGTATTAACATCAAGTATCATCCAGTACAAGTTTTAAAAAGTTATTTGAACGTGATTGGATGAATAGAAAGTATTTATTAACGATTGAAAATTTGAACAAGATAAATATATATAGAGAGAGAGTGAGCTAACAGAGTAGAAATTGGACAAGTATTAATTTGCCAAATAAATAAGTCTTCACTAAATAAGTATTATTGCCAATTTTATAAAAGAAACCATCTTTATGATCCAATGTTTTAACAGCGGCACTTATTCTGTGATTGACTAGTATACTTGTCTTCGCTTAATTCTCGTGACACACATAGTTGCGCACTCTCAAACGGGGGCGCCACGGCTAACTGGTTAAAATATTTTGATATAGATTTGATATTGAAGACTATACAATTGAATACTTGTTTAGTAATTTATTAGAACGTTGACAAAAGTATGTTTATGTATGTATGATATTGTATATATCTGCGTCTTAGAGATAATTTAATTCGACTTGTGGCTTTATTCAATCCGATTTCCAACATATTGGAATTCTAGTGGAAGAAAGCCCTGAAAGAAAATTCGAGTGCATCAAAATTGATGTTCATTTTCCATTTCAAGCGAAGAATTTTAGAAGACCAAACTGCTTGCATAAACATTTTCCGCGATAAGCAATAGTTCATTTCCCAAATCTTAACTGGGAAAAATCTTTATCCCGATTTTGCAAATGTATAAAACGTGAATTCTAAATAAAACCGGAGTCTTTTCAAGTTTTCCAAAATAAGTAAATATCCAGTTGAAAACTCAGCTGTTTCGGTTTGTTTGAACAAGAAGAGGGAGAGGGGAGTTAGTCGCAGGGAAATGGGGGGAACTACCCTCGAAGAATATCGGATACTTGTTCGTGAATGCCAAAGTAGCGACTGAAAAATCAAATTTGGAATGGATGGAAGGTGGGTAAATCTCAAGAAATAGGGAGGGCTTTGAAATTCCGAGCGTTATTCTGTGGAGTTGCCGAATTTGCATCTTTTAGTGCATTAAAAATTTAAAGCTGGAATTTTAAGAATTTTTTGATGTTTTCTTCCCCCGAAGACAGTGATCAAAAGATTTCATGTTAACAAGGAATAAAAATGAAAGCACTGATGTTGCTCCAGAAGATTTATTTCTGGGTTTTCCGATATGGCTTGTGGAGTTTTCGGAGAACCGTTATTTTTCATTAATGACCAAATAATATTTGGAAAAGAGGTGTTTGTTTGCAGATGTTTCATCATGTTATTTAATTCCGTATTTCTCTTTTTATATCGATGTTATTTAGTGATGAGTTTGTATCCAAATATTGTTTCGGTCCAGTTGCGTGCTGAGTTCTTATTCACATCAATGATTTGAATTAATAATTATGACCTTTTTTTCATTTCCTATTAGTTCACATTCTCCTATATATATTTGTATATATATCTTGTTCAAATTTTCAATCGTTAATAATATACTTTTTATTCATCACTCAAGTTCAAATACATTTTTTAAAACTTGTAGTGGATGACACTTGATGTTAATACAGTTTTTCAAATATTAATTAATTATAGTTCAAGAGATATATATTCAGTCGATATTATTCCTCCAGATGGCAACACCATTGGATAAAAACAGCTTTTGTTAATTTGTGATGAAGATTTAACTTAATCTGAATAATCATATGCTAGTTAGACATCAGCATTCCTTTTACACTGGTTTCAAGATAAATTCACACCTATTATGTTCAACATTTCTTAAAATATGTAATTACAAATTTAATGTGGTTTTTAAAAAGTTTTTAATGTTAATTTAAAAGGTGTTTTGTCTTTTAATATTGTGATTCTGTCATATGTAAATTTATATTAATTGTAATTATTTAATAAAAAGTTACTAAAATAATTTTGTTGGCCTATAAGTAGGAATTGACTTAAAAAAAAAATTTTATGTTACTTGTTTTAAATTCCTATCAGCATTTATTTCAAAAGTATTACTTAAACGCCCCTGGCTCACTTTTAAAAAATATCTGCGGGATTTCAGACACCAAAATGTCTTAAGTTATATTCCTTTTTCTTATAGGGTTTGCTGTTTTTAGTAAACACAGATGACGCTCCCCCGGGATCCCTTAATGATATCTTTTTCTCTTTTGGGTCTCTCTTTTTGACGTTGTATGCTCTCTTCCTTCCAAGTTATATTTTATTGAAACACATGATTTTTCTAAAAGTAATGCGTATTTGAGGCTAATTCGTATGATTACTTGGGCCAACAAAACCAATTGATTCAACTCATTTTCTATTTTCTTTCCTTTTTCATCTTTTTCTGTATGTCTCTCTTTTCTTTCTCCGACTTAATGGGACCATCGTTCAAAATTTTGGGGTACGTTGCAGTAACCCTTGTTTTACCTCAAGTGAATTGTATAAGCAATTAATCAAGCAAATTATCTAAGTGGAAATTTTTTTGTATACATATTTATTCACACACACAAACCCAATCATATATATTCATTATAACTAGTCAAAAAGTTTTCTGTGTTCATGCGAATCTGGATATTTTTAAATTCTTATCGTGAAGCATAAAGAACAACAAACACGTTGATTTAGAACAAATTTAATGAATAACAAGTTTTTCTAAAATAATTTATACCAAGCAATTTGTCGTGTTATTTACCTCATAATAATGTAGTTTTATTGAGGAATGTGATGCGATTTTCAGTTCTAACTCATTAGTTCACCGACCATTTCCGCCAAATCAAACACCCTCGCCAAATACCGCGTTATACGCCAATGGTAATAATAACATTCCCGCGCATGCTGCAAGTCAGACAAGGGTGAGTTGGGTGTTCACCCGTAGATTGGCAAATTTTTATTTTTTTACCATAGATTATCCCTCGCCTGTCACGTCTAAGTGTTTTTAGATTGTAACCATAAGAAAGGTCTGTGTACGCCACTGCACGAAATTAATAATTAAGATTAAAATTTAAATAATACAGATTTTTTTTTATAAAACCCCGTGCACCACGCAATGTATAACACGGGGGCATACAACACAGACAGAAGAAAGGATTACAACACAAACATCCATGCCTTCTCCGGGATTCGAACCCAGTCCTACGGCACCGCAATTAGCTTCACTGACGCTATACCGGATGGGCGGCAAATAATACAGATTGCCGACGTTTTTTTCTTTGGTACTTACGAACTATCGCAACAATGCTAACGTTCAAGATAACTCCCCAAGTTGGCAACCCGATTTTGTATGTGTCGTTTCGCGCTGATTTAGCAACCATGTGCTTCGTTTCATATAATGTCGTCAATACGGTTGCGAAAAACACATAAGTAACTGGTTTTCCACTATTGGCTCCATATCGCGATATTTAGTGACGTCTTTTGATTTCAAGATATTAATCGACGCTATAATACGTAAATACCAATATTTAATTTATTTCAGATTTGGCTTGGTACTTACGTGAGTATTATCGCAACCAATTGGTGACATTATATGAAATGAAGCACCTGGTTGCCAAACTCAGCAAGTACGACACATAGGAAGTCGGGGTTGCCAACTTGGCGAGTTATTAATAGAATTGGCGATTGTTGCAATAATACGTAAATACCCTATCTTTTTTTTATTATTAAAATAATAGAATTAAAATAATAAAATGTAATTTAAATTAAGTTATTTATGAAAATTTATTATTCGAATGCCGATTCCTTAAAATCTTCGCTATTTTTTTTGGTCGTAGGGCTAAATGTGATTTTTAAATTTTCTTAATTTCTGGAAAGTTGGATGCAGTTTATTTTAGTATTGTGATTTTTATCGATAAATAAATTTTTTAAAAGGTACATAACTAAATTTTTAAAAATATGTGGTGATGAATTTTCTTGAATGCAACTTAGTTGTTACAGTGCAGTTATACGGCAGAAAGCTTTTATCTTCAGGATGAAACAGTCACACGCAACAGTGGAATCTTCGTGACAAGAAGCAATTGACTTAACCCTCAAACACATGCACTTCTTTTAAGTAGTCAACATCATAAATCATCGACAAAAGGGTAAATGTTTGGTTCCTAACCATCGTTTTAGGATTTCGTAGACTTTCTGAATCGAACAAAGCTGTTCATAAAACGTTTATACGACTAAATTAATGAAGTGAAAATGTATACAGTGAAAATCGTTTAACACGAAACTGAGGGGAACTGAAATATTTTTTCGTGTTTTTTTTTTAAATGTAATGATAAAAGGTTAATAAGCGAGAATATTCCATTTGGCGTCGGTTGTATCATTTTGGCTACTTTATAGCCCACGACAGCGAAACGGAAAAATACCGAAACTTACGCTCTCAGTTATAAAGATACACGTTTTTAAATTTATTAGTTCATAAATAATAACTTTTTTTAATTAATGCTTTTAAGATTTTTCTTTGAATCTCATTCATTGATTTTCATAAATATTCACATCTATGTGTTCACGTTATTTTCAAAATATTCTTAAATTCTGCGTTCAGTAGTTGTGATGAATTTTTATATATTATCCCAGGGGGGGGGGCAACATTTGAACAAACATATAAAAATAATAAATACCCTTAAATTTAAAATAAATGACTAAGCAAAGTAATTACTCAAGAGCAAACACAATTCCAACGGAATGAAGGAATATCTCATTTCCTATTTTAATTTTGATAATTATTTTCCCTGTTAGTGTTCGGGGAATCAAAATCATTTAATACATTCTATCAAACAAACAAAAAAAACCGTAAGAATACTTCATTATCAAAATAATTTACATTTCTTTCTCATTTCACCAAAACTCGTAGCAACATTAATGTTCTCGCTAAAATTGAAAAATACTGCATTAAAAAAACATAAGAGAATAATAACATAAAAAAAAACCAACCCAAAAGTGATTCCAAATTGTTTTCAATGAATAAAGTAAAACGTGTCCCCGACAAGAGTATCAGTTACTTATTGTAGGAGGTGCTCGATAAATGATAAATTTTAATGAAAACGAGAACTTTGAAAAGGAATGATTTGAATTATAAATGCGATTTCTCCAAAAATCTCTCTTGGCTCAATACGGTTCATTATGTTTTTTAATTAAACACAAACTTTCGAATAAGTTATTTGAGGTGCGATTGTTGTTCGAATTCCCATTTCTCCTGACTCCTTTTAATTACGAAGGTTAATTGAAGGAAAAGTTAATGGCTTTCGTTTTCATTAAAAAGAACGCAGCCCCGTGCAATCAGCCACGCTGGAGTTTTCAAAACTTTAATTTGTGTTGGTAAGCCATTTTGACACTTTCTGTATTTGGATTCATGATGATTAATTGCTGGTCAACGAAGAGGAAAATTTACACCGTGGTTTCATCATAATGAGAACTATTTTAAGCTCTGGAATTTTTTTTGGTGGGAGGGGGGGGGGATAATTTTTATTCAAGCGGTGTTATTATTTCAAGTAGAACATTTTTTTTATCTGAGAAATTTTATTATTATTATTATTATTATCTTTGATAAAAACTTGGTTTAATCCCCACCTTTGGCGACGGAGAAAAAAATAGCACCAAATGGTACCTAAGCCTCCTTTTTTTCTTTCTAGCTAATAATTCACAAATTGGCGAATAAAGGTATGCATTAAAACATGATCAATCTGTGTTTCTTTCTTTTCTAAGTCGAAGGCCATTCATAAATAAAGACCATTAAGTAAGAAAAATGAAAATATTTACTTTTATCGCAACCATCGCCAACTTTATTAATAACTCGCCAGGTTGGCAACTCTAGTTCCTATATATCGTATGCTCTGAATTGGCAACCATGTGCTTTGTTTCATATAATGTCGCCAATAGGTTGCGATAATACGTAAGTACCAAAATGAAAAACACAATAATTATGAAACAAGATATCAATCATTGGCATGGCCAAGTAATTTTAGCGCGTTTTTCACATGTTGTATTTTACAATAATGCAACTAATGAACTTTTTACTAGCAGAAAGTAGTACTGTACTTAAAAAAATTAAAAATGATTACATTTAAATATGATTTGGCTCATCTAGGTCACAATTGCGACCCAATGCCGAAAACCGAGGTCAATTGGTTGCTTATTGGCTGATAAAAAGGTACGACAAAATATGGAACGAAGACGAAATTTGCGTCCTAATAGCGCTTTTGTTCCACTACGTGATAAACGCGCTAAAAATCAATTCTGTCATATAACAACCTTGAAGCTTCCTTCACTTCTGTACATAATCATTTCCGGCACTTACGTACTATCGCAACAATGCTAACATTCAAGATAACTCGCCAAGTTGGCAACCAAGATTTCGCATACGTCGTACGCATTAAATTGGAATCCATGAGCTTCGTTTCATATAATGTTGCAATACGGTTGCTATAATACGTAAGTACGAAATGAATAATTAAAGTGCATGTGTCATAAGTTTCCTTATTCCAGGATCCGTGTTTTTTAATTCTAAATTATAAATATTACAAATTTTTCTTCCATCATTTTATTTTCTTACCAAAACCACAAGATATGTAGAATAACTACTATGACAACTAATATAAATTAAGACAATAACTTTACTTACAGCAATCGATGGAATAAAAATAAATCGGTATTAAAATTATCGTTGCCACAAAGCCACGAAATAATTAATTACTTCTTTCTTAACTGTTTGAATTTCGCCATCGGATAAGGAAGATATGATTAAAATTCTCTTTCGTAGGGATTATCAAGAATTTGAGACACTTTTTCCACAGCATGTATATAATATACCAAGAAAAATTTTCAAATACTTATGAAGCTCATTTAAAAAAAACATACGGATTACAATCAATTCAAAAATAATTGTCTTGTCTGGTGACCATATTTATCACGTAATCATCAAATCTGATAAGTATTCTCCTCAGATTTTAGGTGATATTTAATTCATAGAAAAGTCAACTTTTTTTAAGCCTTTCTTTCAAATTCCAGAATATCCTTATATTTGAACTGAATCTTTAAACGTTTAAAGATTTTTTTTACGCCACAAACGTATTTTCATTTTTTGAAACTAAAAATAACGATCAAAATAAATTTTAAATAAAAACCCCTTTCAATAAAAATAAATTAAACTTGTTAAAGCATTAACCGAAGCGGAAGGAAGTGGAAGAAAAAAACACAGATATCCGGAAAATGTTTTTAATAATAATATAAAATTAAATTATCAAATTAACTTTATTTTCTTTTCTGCAAAAAAACAGAATTTGAGAATTTTGTCTGAACTTTTGAAATGCTTCATTAGTTAATTAATGAAATTATTTTTTAAAAAAAAACATGTTGAAGTATTCACGTGAAATACCTCGGCTATTTTCCTAACATGAACATTAATTGCTCAGCGTGAAAGTTAAATTATCACCACTAGAAAAATAATTTGGCAATATTTAACTCTTTTTCCCACCACTCCACATTTTTCTAATCGAGTTTTTATTTTGGTTGTAATAATTTTTTAGGTGTGTTTGCTTTTGATTTTGGGATGAAAATTTTCATCAAAAATTATTTTGCTTCGTTCTTTCGTAATTTTTATTTCTCTTTATTGAAAATATTTTTTTTTTGTTTCTAATTCCAAATTAAATTACTGATTATAAAAATGAAATACAACTGTGATTGTGAAAGTTTAACGCAGTGTGGACAATTTTTAGAGAATATCTAAGCATGTTGTATGTAAAGAAATTATTTTTGAGATATATGAAAACTAATTATTTACTATATATTTTTATTAATATAAACTAAATAGGATATTTGAATTTGTTTTTATAAAACTGATGTATCAATATTTCATTCAGAAACATATAAAATTTTTATTAATGTAATTCTTTGAGAGAGAGAATGGGCGTTGTAATGTGGGCATCCGGACTGTGATACAGTCCTCAGTCCCATATTCTGGTTGACTTTGATGTTGAGCATGGCGATGGTGGGTTTTTCATTCTGCTTAAAAGGAATCGTGGCTATTGGCTGAGACGATGAACATCCGGGAGGTGTGGCTATGATACTTCATCTGAGTGCAGTAGAGATGTATTTTTTTGCATGAGTGAGAGCTGAGAGCTTGCTCTCTGATTGAGGGAGAGAAGAGCACTCTGTCTCTCTTATACGTTCTCGTGAATGGATTAAATTCATGTGACGTCATATACCCATGATAAATGTGATCACGTGTTTTCAGCCAATCAGTTTGTCCCACTGTTGCAAACTCTCGTTTTTTACAAAAACTTTATTTTAAAAAGTACATATTTGTGTTAACAAGACCAAATGTACTTGGGTAAACAAAATTCACTTAATAAAAGAACTTTATTTTTAAAAATTTTGAAGAATCTTAAATTTTTAGACGTTTTTACACATTTATCGAATTTGAAATTGTTTCTAGATTTTTACAAGTACAAATCTGATGTCAGCTTTGAATTCTGTGGAAAACACGTGATTAGATTTATCACGTGACCGTCATGAACTTAACCCATTGGTTTGTTGCTTTATTGAGCGCTTCCAACTTTTTATCTCCTCCCCATTGCCAATACTCTCAATAATATTGAATTACAATCAAGGACGATGTCGACATAGGAATAAGCACTCTGATCTTTTAATTTGTCATAATCAACATGAGTACAATGAATTCCGTCGAATTTTAACGTACAACATAACTTTTTTTCAACATGACTATATTTGAAAGTAGGACGTTCGAACCTGTTACTCTATTAACCAGTAAGCGTCCCCTTGGAGTATTAAAAAGAAATTCACTATAATATAATGATCTTGCCTCCACGCTTAAAGGTGTGGAAGAATTGAAAGGAAAACTAGCCATGATTAATAAATATGAAGACAATTAACGAGGTACGCGAGATATGACAAGAATTTAATACTTAATACACTTACTTAATTCAATAGCTCTGACTTATTAGGTATTTTAATCTAGATTCAATCTCCTGTGACAGATCGTCATCTTGAGTAATTCAATTATCAAATATTAAATATTCGCGATTCACATTCAATTTGATTAATCACTGCTCCGCTAGTAATCTATCCTATCTTCTCTCTCTAACCTGAATGAGTGAGTGAATATTAACGTCGTATTGTTCAGCTATATATATACACGAGGCTTTTGGCGACGGACCTCGTAATTTTGAACAATGGGCAAGTGTCGAGGACGACACCTGAGCTGCCCCCCTCTCCTCTCCTAACTACTACACCAACGGGATGACGTTTGAGCTCTCGACAGATTTAACGTGCATCGCTTCCTTTAGTGGTACTGGGCTCGAACTCATGACATGCAGCCACGATCCGATACCTTGACCACTAGACTACCGCGGCCACTCTCTCTAACCTGAAGGCCTAGACTATATATAACAGTCCTAATTTACATATTCACGTCTTCTTCTTCGAGGAGGAGTTTTATAATAAAATTAATTTTTAAAGACCAGAAATTCCCCTAGTAGGCTGTTAGTTAAAAGAGAGCGGATAAAACCGTCACAATATATATAATGACTAAATTCTAAACGTAGGAAAGGAGATATGTGGTATGACAAAAAGAAGAATCGAAAGTAGAGAAAGATCGCTAAAGAATCAAGGGAGCCATCACCTATATTTATCAATAATAATTAAATTGAAGGGCAGATCATTTGGATACCTTGGGGTCGTGAATCCCTTGAAACACTTAGATCCCTATAAAGCTTAAACAACCTTAAGAAGCTCTTACGAGTCGTCAATTAAGCAAATCATATTAATTTCCCAAACGAACGTGACCCAAATAAACCTAGATTTCTCCAGTTTTCACCCTAACATAGCTAAGAATGAGCAATTTCTTTAATCGAAGTCATCACACCCTTCCATAAAGGTCATTATCCTGTTAAGACATTTAATGAAGATTTTGACCTTTTACGAGCCTCACGCGTGTTGCGTCTGTGGGCACAAAAAAAAATTCCGTGGAATAAACACCCATCCTATCTTGACTATAAATCAAATAATCGAGGGTCCCTTTTATCAACGCATTCCATGGATCGAATTATCCAGTTGTGGGTATACAGACAGTATTTCCCCTCTAACTATCACCCTAGTGAAGAGGCGGCAACGCAGACAGAGCCGGGTTAGTTAAGCCTCTGCAGGCTGTAATTACATAATTAAGTGAGGCACTCTGTCGTGCATCCTTCGTGCGTTATTAAGGTAAAGTCACGCCCTTTTAGCACCATACATAATTGAAACGTAATTTGCATCTCCGGGCACTTTTCATAATTGGAGGGCAACATCCATTTTGTAAATTATGAAAGACCCTTTGTCTGGCTTCGCGCGCTTTTTGAAACACTTTGGTTGTTTAATTTAGTAGCGATCGGGGCTTTGTTTGCTAATTAAGATCTCGCTCCGTCAGGGGGGGGGGAAGTGTTTGTTTTGAGGTATGGCCCAGGAAATCGGTTTCCGATTAGCTTTGTTATCCCCTGTGCTATTGTTTGTTTGGGACTGAGGAATGGTCCGGACTTGCGAGTTTGTTGTCGAATGGTGAAGGCTTTTGTGTTTTGAGAACGTTACTAGTTGTGTGTTTGATCGAAGTAATTGAACAGGTTAGGAATCGGTATTTACAGGGGTATTGGAATGAAATGTAAAGGCTTTTCAAGTCTTAAAGATTTCCAATTCGTGCTCTGTACTCGGCTTTAAGGTATAAAATGTAACAAAGGTTAATAGTACTTGCTTTTGATGTCAGATGTAAAACATTGTTTTAAAAGTATGAAAGAGTTGATAATTCTGAAAGATCTGCGAAACGTATTGTTATGTATGTTACTGAAATAAGTGAGTGAGAAGATGCATTTGTTTTGTAGTAATTTTGGTTTTAATTGTCACAAAAATAGTATTATGCAATTTCAACATTATTTGATTTCAGAACTGAATTTACAGAAATAATCTCATTGTTTTGAACACCCATACTAAATAGGCTGCTTTTGATGTACTGTAGGAACTATTTTACATCATTATACACTCTCTGATCAAATGTATCGGGGCACCCCCTTAAAGAATTTGGCACAGGATGTTGTAATTTGAGGCGTAACTCATAGCTTAAAATGTTGGTAGTGTTCGTCCAGACATAGTTATGCGCCTGTAAGACAATGAGTAAATCAAAGGAACTTAATGACTTTGGTCGTGCATTATAGTTAGATATTTTCACTGTCTCGCGAAGTGGCAGGCCGAAAAAAGCTGGAAATGCAACTATTGAAATCTGAAAATGGTAGTGATACAAAATTACAAGCCATCGTTAGTTGAAATCCCTCAGAAGTTCTAAAACTTCATCTAGTGTTAGTGCTAGCATAAGGACTGTTAATCGATAGTTAAAAAGCCTATGATTCCATGGTCGTGTAACCGTCACAGCCAAACATCACTTCCATAATGCGAAGCGACGATAGCAGTACTGCAAATCTCACCGTCATTGAATTGTGGACTTGTGAAAAAAATGCCCTGTAGAGAGATGCATTTGGTTTTACAGTAAGACAGTCCAATGAACGCGTCTGGGTTTCGCGGATACCCGGCGATTGCTTCTAAGTGTCTGCATTGTACGGTTTGTTAGTGACAGCATCATGGTGTAGGTGTGTTTTTCATTTTGGCAGATTCCTTAGTTCCTGTGATTGGAAACATATACTCTAAGGTGTATGGGTCATTCTGAGCAATGCTGCTCTCCTAACTTTATGGCAATATTTCGGGGAATGCAGATTTCTCTTCCAAGAGAATAACTACTACTTTCACATATCAAGACTTATACTAATCATTTACAAAATCTTAAAAGAAAGCAAGGGAAGCATAAAACTGGAAAAAACGGTTTTTAATGAAAATTTTAAAAACATATATATTTAAAAAACGATCAACACGTCGAATATTGAATAGTAGCAAACCCATCGATCATTTTTAATCCTTTTTGTACTATCCAAATATATATGTAATACAAAGCAGTTATTTGTTTATTGTAGGTACTCAAAAAAACTGATCACAATATTCTGACCGCAAAGTATTTAAAAAATTTTCTGGGGTTTATAACTCTCAAAAAGAGTAAATAAGAAACATTTCTCATGTAACATTTCCTTTTCTCTAAAAACAGAGTTAATAAGTTTTAACGTTAACATCTAAGAACCAACCACGAAGAGGATGTCGACAATAGAAACATCTGTCACCACACCATATCGATATGTGATAATTAAAATCGACAATCCCTGTACCTCTTTTTTTCGATCTACAACCTTTACAAACATTAAGTGAAACTGTTCTTTGGAACACTAACGAGTAACGAACGATCGAAGCAGTAATTAAGCTTTCCATCCATCCTCCATTCCAACCAACCATTAATCTGCTTGTCTCTGGAGACGATACAAGGTGGACGGCAAGGACACAAGCGGCAAGCAAGAAGAGTTCTAAAAATACAAACCTTACCTCTAATCACTGTTTTAATCAGAACTTCTTTCATAACGACTCCTGAACCTTAACAAAACGCTTCGCAATATCCAAAAGGAAAGTTATCTCTAATGGCTTTTTACGTTCGAGGAGAAGTCTCTCCAGTTATCAAAAGGATTACTCTGTGTCCTCCTACGAATGAAATGAGGATTGGAAGAAGAGATAGAAGAGAGAATAGAAGTAAAGAAAAAAAATTGTTGTTGTAATTCTCTTTTTCTTTGAACCTTAAGACGAGATCGAAGCAGCAGCAGAAGAAGAGGGTGGAAAAAATAACTAGGGAAGAAACAAAAGGCCTCCCCTTTGTTTTGGGACTCAAACAATTACTCCGCCCTAATTGGGTTTTAGCCTTCCATGATTGTACTTTTAATTTGGTGCCCAGAGAATTTTGTTTAACTGTGCGATTAATTAAATTTAGAACCCCTTCCCTCTACGTAAATAGGAAGGATTAACGGTTTGGTCTTAAGAATTGTATTTTTTTTTCATTCCTTTTTTGCATATATATATTGCTTTTTTATGTTTTTGTTTAGATGTCCCCCATTCCTCTGATCCCAAGTATTAAAATAAGCCCATTCTTGTAATTGGGACAGGTATTTGAAATTCACGGTATTGATTTTTGGTATTCGTTTCTTTATATATATATATATGAGTGTGTTTTAGTTTTTAATTATGTTGACACCACCGATTGAAAGTTAAATCAAAACTATTTCCTTTGTTCGTCATGATTAAAAATATTACTTTTATTTTTCCTTTTCTTTTTTAAAAAATAAATTCTATAAAGGACTCTTCTTTTCCTTCTTTCATACAAAAGAAATTTGTATTTCTGAAGATTCCTATCAAAGAACTTAAATTTGTAGTTAATCTTTTATTGTGAGGTATAAAAAGTTATTTTTTTAATGTTCTTCTAAAATTTAATTAATTGCTTTTTGTTCTGAATTTTTCTATTACTCTGTGTATTCTTGTCCATAGATAATTATTTAAAAATTTTAATATAAATTTCTTATTTCCTCAATAATGTGTTTGCTTAAGAAATCAATATATTGGTATTGTTCAGCTATTATGAAAGCAATTACTTCAGTGCCTAATATTTTATTTGTATAGATAAAAATTAGCTAGAAGAAACGTGTATATAATTTGGAAAGAACTTGCATAATTAATAAAATACATGAGTGTGTGAAGTACTAAACAAAAATTTACTTGCGGAGTTAGAATAAATATCGAAAGTTGTACCTTTAAAATTTTATGAATATGCTTAAAAATGTGCGAGTAACGTTTAAGAATGTTATTACTGAAAAATAAGTTTAAAATATCACGTGATATTGAAGAAAGAAGGGGAATTTTAGTAATGGAATAAAACCGTTCTACAGGAGGTCGTTCGATTTTATGGAAACGATTTTGTAATTTATTTTCTCGTTTACATTTTGAGACAAGACTTTGGCAACTTCAGAATAATCGTCTGGTAATGTTTTATTTTGATTGGAATGTAAAATAAAAGATTTATTTTGATAGATGACTCGAAGATTACGTAACTGCGCTTTACAAGGAGAAATATTCGTATCGACAAATTAAAAATTGGTGTAAAAATCTCGGTTATTACATTTAAAAAAAAGGTATGTATAATATATTAAATTTGAAAGGAAAACAAAACGACTAGCTGAAAGTAAAAATGAAAACATGACCGCGAAATCTCATCCTGAGACTGTTCGAACGCAGGCAATTGTCAAGAAAGTGAAGTCTATGATCCTAAAAGAAAATCCGCCGACTCATTGATTCTCTGCATCGAAGCTAGGAATGTCTTCCGGAACTGTTATTAAAATCATTCATAAGAATTTAAAGTTAAAACAGCTGTTTAAACCTTAAGTCCGTCTCCTTTTTTAAAACACGTTGCTAAAAGAAAAGCTCTAATTGTTGAAAATTATGTAAAAAACACCTAGCTGCTGAAAAATGGAAATTTGTGGTAATACTCGATGAGATATGGGTATGTTTAAATGGACTGTAGTAAAATAAGATTAATTTCCTTTTGTGCAACTGACAGGAATGACTATACGATGCGGCTTGGTCAGTGTACAGAAAAGTTCCCAAATGGATTCTTGATAGTTGCAGGATTTTGTTTCAACAGCAGATTCAAAATCAGAAAAGTTTCAAGTAAATCCAAAATTAATCTCTCTACCATCAACAAAATGTTTTAGAACCAATTTTTGAAGAAGGAACCCCAGCCTTGTATGGAATGGACATTGATAAAGTTGAGCTTCATATGGACAAAGCCTCTAGTCACATGTCCAAGTCAACTGTCACTTATTTAGCAAAGAAAGGATCAGAAACGGAAATAAAGTGTATCCTATTTCACGAAATACCTTTAAAATCACCTGAAGCTTCTCCAATTGACTTTCGTGCTTTCTGTTATTAAAACGAGCTTTGGAAAACGGTTCAAGAGGAATGGAGTAAAATTGACATGGCAGTACTTAGAAAAAGTTTGCTTTCATGAGAAGTCGAGCAAGAAGCTAGTGTCAAAAATCATGCCTATCAGATAGAAGCAATCGCCTAAAAAAATACGGCATTTATAGATAAAATTAGCTGTCAAAATCTCAAAATCTTTTTGTAATCACAGATGTTTATATTTTACACTCCGGGCATTTTATGTCTCTCAAATTTTCGCGTTGAATCAGCTAATTTTTAATTTAGTATTAAGTTTTTTTTTTTAAATTATTAAATACGTCTGTGTAACACAATAATTAAAAATTTGTTTTGTATATATTCATTTTTCTTAATGATTTTTTTTAAAAGAGCCATATATAACAAATAATCTCGGAGTAATACTTAAGGTTTTCTTTATAAATATTTAATCACTGCATTGTTCTCTTGTATCCAGTAGAACAAAATTACGATATAGCTCTATTAATAACTTATATTTAGATCAGGAGGGGCCAACCCGTGGCACTCGTGCCACAGTGTGGCGTGGCGAAGTTGTAACATTGGCACGCTAAAACTTAATAAGAATTTTAAAAGAAATTGAAAAGATAATAATAAATAATTTTTCTTACAATCTTATTGAAATGTGATTGTTTTAGATTAAAAAAAACTCTAAAAATTTATTTTAAATAAACTTATTTGAGTCACAGTAGAAATTTATCGTGTAGAGAAAGCACCTGGATTGTTGGGCGAGTTGGCTTTCCAAAAAAGCTTTTTTCACTCGCGAGATTTTTGAATTTGAGGGAGTGTATTTT
>BMAO01039209.1:0-27449 GCA_019973975.1 Trichonephila clavata
AATTTGAGTTTCAAAACATGAGGAAAAATTGGGTGATTTCAAATTATTTAAAGATTTAATCAGACAATGAAACCATTGCAAATCACAAATATATAAGAAATAATCATTAACAATATCAGATGAATCCCAAATATATATAAGAAATAATCCATAAACAAAAATCAGATAAAATCCAAAAATATGCAAGAAACAATCATAAGCAAAAATTAATTAAATGAAATCACAAAAATAAATAAGATATCTAAATAATAAATTAAATGCAAAATAATAAAAGTTCATGCAGTTTATAAAATAGTAATAAACAGAGAAATTAAAAATAGCCCAAAACTGATAAAAAATTACATTAATTTAATAAAAAAAAACAGTCAAACAGTTAAAAATATACACAAATTAGAAATGCTCTACCTTTTGCAGTCCTTGAGGAAAAGGGCTAATTTTGCAATACTTGTGGGTATACAATATTTTTTGTTTTGCCATTGTTTGCGCAAATATAAAGGCTATCAGGTTTGCCGACACGGGAGCACGCAACATACAATTGTCCATGTGAGAAGCAATTCACACTTAAATCTAACCCACACAATTCTAATGATTGACCTTGGGCTTTATTGATTGTGATTGCAAATGCCAATCGATTGGGAATTGCAATCTTTTAATTTAAAATGGTGTATCGGTTGGGATCATGGGATTCGAGGAATCAGGACATTCCTTTAAAAGGCGAGTTAATATTGTTGCTTCCACTACGTTGTTCATCAATTTCTTACAGCGAGTCGCGTGCCATTACAGAGTTTTGGCTGATTGACATTACGCAACATGATAACTGGCACACCTATTTTCATTTTAATAAGTTGGTGGCATTCCGGCAGATCAAGAGAGTTCAAAACTCTGATGGGTAATTAACTACTTCATCTGCCTCCACAACAGTGTCTATCGACTTATATATAATTTCCTCACCTTGAATGCTGGATTGAATCAAATTATTAAGTTGATAGACTTTTATTCTTCGCCGCAAGGATAGCTCGTTCACTGAGCCAATCGTGATTCCTATAATTAATTTGAATATTATAAAATACTTTTTCGATAAGTTCTTCTTTCGATGTCACTAATTACAAAAATTATCAGGTAATGATATTTGTCTTGTCTCATCTATTGGCAGCTGTCCATTTCAATGTCCAGTAACTGTCGTGAGAATACTCGGCTGATTGATCGTTTTGAAGCTGGACACGCATATTCATAGTCAACTGTACGTACGTGTCACCACAATGTTGAATATTTCAGGCAAGCATTTGTTTCGTCCGCTGGTGTTGATCGAGAATTACAGACAATGTTTGTCTAAAATCTCCTGCGAGCAATATCAATGCATTCCCGAATGGTTGAACGTTTTTACGCAAATCTTGTAGCGATCGATCCAAAGCTTCAAGTGATTTTTTTATGTATCATTATTCATTCATCCCAAACAATGACTTTACATTTTTGCAATACTTTTCCCATACCAGACGCTTTGGAAATATTGCACATGGAGTCTCGATGGTTTGTATGTTCAATGGGAACTTCAGAGCTGAATGAGCTGTCCTTCCCCCTGGTAACATGTTGCTGCTATTCCAGACGACGCGAGAGCTAGTGCTATGCCATTCTTTGATCGAACTGTTGCCAGAATCAATTTGATAAGAAATGTTTTCCCAGTTCCTCCTGGTGCATCCAAGAAGAAGGTCCCCCCGACTCCGTCATTTATCATTTGCATTATGCGATCATAAATGCCTTCTGTTCACACGTTAATTTGGGAATGTTTGATTGGACATACAACTGGAGATCACTGATGTTGTAACTTTGTTCACGGCGCAAATCCACATCAAATGAACCAATCGTAGCTCGGTGGGTGCTGGCATTCCCAATTGAATAAGAACTTTATTTGCAATAGTTAAACACTTATCTTCAATATTTATTAATGTTTCGTTGTAAATGCCTTCTGTTAATTCCATTATTGCCATTTTCTAACCGTACTCTATGCAAAATATCCTCAGCCATATGTGATCGATATCTTTCCCATAACTCTACGGGAGATGAAGGGAAGCAAGAGGTCAGTATAATTGCGAATAAAGCGCGAATTTGGTTTGGATGTGCAGTGTTGCATGCGTCATTTATACATATATCCCATTGTTGGTCACTTTCTAATAAGTTCAGAGCTTGATACGCACTGCGAAAAGTGGCATGTGTGACGCCGTTAACAACTTTCAGCTCATGGAAAGATCTAGGACCAGGCACATTAACCAACAGGATGCGAAGATAGAAACATTCATTCTGATTAGGATGCAATGTATAAAGTCTACCAATTGTATTTTCTCTGAAAATGCCAGGTTGACCATCGACTGGTTTCCCTCGTCTACGTCGTTTGAATACTTTTTTAGTTTCATTCCACGTGTAATAACACTTCTGAATACAACAGTGTTCTGGCGAAGGCATCTTCTTGACACAAAGTGAAGAAAGCAGTTAGAGTTGTCCCAGGCGGATTAAGGGCCCTTTGAAGTACATTTTCATCAGTAAAATAAACATGCTGGCCATTCTCTAAATGTATTGATAAGTGGATCACTGCTGGATTACGTTCATGCATGGGGAATGAAAAAATTCGCCATGCAGCCTCATTGCTGCTTATATATCTTCCAGCCTGGTATTGTGCAATTTCATCGATAACTTGTACTGCATTGCTGTCACTATTTTCGGGTTGCACACCAAAAACTGCCATATCGCTGCCTTTGTTCACATATTTGCAGATATATTTAATCGATTTGACGGAATTGCAATATTCTACATTTATGTGTGCTCTGTACGTTTTTGATAACAGAGGTGAATATGGAACCACCCAACGGTTGTCAACTTCAATAACACCATTTTGCATGTGTACAGCTGCCGAATTCCCACCATCTTCAGTTGATCGTCTCCTATACCGAGGGTATCCATCATCTCCTGTTATCGTATTGGCTGTGAATGCTCGAGGATATTTCTTAGAGCATTTACCGTCTACCATGCATGGTGAATTTGGATTTAGTGTACCACATGGTCCATGTATCATGTTTTTGATAATAACTGCATGTAAATCCTTATCGACATCAGCCCGTGGAATCTCAGCGGATATCACATCATCGATTTCGTCTGAAGTTATTTTATTGTACAGCCAGATTAGAATATGAGCATGTGGCAATCCTCTCTTTTGCCATTCTACTGAATACATCCAGCAGCGTACAGATCCAAATACTTCATATTTCACAATAAAATCCATCAGTGACTTAAGTTTTTGTCTAAAAACACGTGCTGTGATGTCATGCCTATCCACTTGCGATTGTCCAGGAAGTAACAACTGCTGTATCTCATCCCAAGCTGGATTGCACGTGAAGGTGATAAATAAGTCTGGACGCCCATAATAGCGAATATATGCCATTGCATCTTGTGCATATTCCTGCATGTGACGTGGACTGCCTATGTATGAAGATGGCAAAATAATCATCTTTCCAATGTTGGTTGTATTACCTTCATTCACAACTGCATCTCGCAAATGAATGTATTTTTCAGAGCGAAGTTTTGTCTGATTTAATCTAAGAAATAGCAAACGTTCCGTTTAAATTTTTACGTACATATCAACAATGTACTGGTGAAACAATTGACGGTATTTCAAAATATAATTGTCCTCGTTCCTCCGAATCATTAAGCGGTATGCGTAAAAGTTCATTGCACTGCATTTTTTATCGATTTCTGTACCATTAACTGGATTAACCATTTTTACATTGAAATGATATCCATCGGCACCATTCCAAAAGATAATTGCGTATTGCAAAGCATCATAACAACGGTGAGTTTCCCTGACGTTTATTAATTGATCGTTTCTTCGATGGAGAACAATGTCTCTAGGTTGGAACTGATCTCCGACCATGACAATTGCCACTTCATTTATAGTAGGAGCATTATATCTCCGGACATGTTCTCCAATGGGTGTTTTGTCTGCATGAATAACAATCTTGTGAGTATCTGATGGCATCATATCAATAGCTATTATAAACAATCGCACCAAATTGTTCCTTTCGTGAAAGAGCTTCTGCAGTTGTGAAATGATGGATCTTCTTAGTGAACTATGTATTCCATAACGTGCATCAACTTCATCTTTATTATCACCGATAAAGTACATTTGAAGGAATTTATGGTCACTATCTTTGAACGGGAGCAGTGAGCCAACCTTGTGATATATTTGTCCTTTGATTTTAAAAGTTGGCATGAATTGAGCAGTCACAATTTCTGCACCAAATGACGTCATTTGGAAGCAAGAGTTGTATTTCCTGATGTTCAATAGGAAATGTTTTGATTCTGCCGTAGATCCAGCAAGTAAAGTTTTCAGTGGCTCTGGTGGTACTTCAAGGTGAGGCAATTTGATTTTTCCGCCAGCACAACACATCCCTTTCGCTTCATTATTGAACTTTAGAGCCGGACAGTAGGTACAGACATGACTCATCTGTCCAATGACAACATGTTGACTTGAACTATAATCAATAGCTGGGTTGTACCGGAATGCAAGACGATGGTATTGCAGATTCAGTTCAGCTGTTCTTTGGGTACGTGTTCCAGATATCCTCACCCTTTCGCGTTCATTCCGTTGATAACGAAACAAATCTGTTGCTGCAGAATGCGACTGCTGTGTTCGCAAACGTGCATCCTCAAGCCTGGCTGCTCGTCTTTCTTCAGGTTCAGTGTGGTGCATCTGAATGGTACTTAGTCTATTTCTCTCTCGTACAGATGCCCTCTCTTCTTCAGTCATATTCGAAAGCCGTCTTCTCGATCCTTCTGTATGGTGAGTACGACGACCCAAATTCGTTTTTCTACGAGGCGCCATTTTAACCCAAAGCAAAATTTAGCTGTATACAGCTAGTTATAACATAAAATTAAACCTTAAAAAGATATTAATAATAAAAGAATCAATATAAATAGTTTCATACAAACACAAAATATATATTGTAAAATATATTGAATTGATTAAGGATTACTGGAGAGAAAGATAAAAAAAGGCTAAAATAATATCACAATTTTAATTTCATATTGGTGCGCTATTTGTTTTTGGCATGATTTTGAAATCATGCCAAATTGGTGTGTTGCGGCCAGTCTAATTAAAGGTATACTTATGTATTATCGCAACCTATTGGTGACATTATAGGAAATGAAGCACATGATTGCCAATTCAGCGCATACAAAATTGGGATTCCCAAAGTGGCGAGTTATCTTGAACGCTGGCAACTGTGCGATAATATGTAATAACCAAATTAAATTGGGTATTTTATATAAAAAAAATATCTAAAATACATATCCCGAGCATAAAAATAAATTGAAAAATTAAATACAACACTATTGTTAATTGACATAAAAAATAACTAAACTATCTTTATCAATGTGAAAGCATAATTTGTGAAAAAATAAGGTACTTACAAATTATCGCAACCTATTGGTGACATTATATGAAAAGAAGCACATGATTGCCAATTAAGCGTGTGCATCCCATGCGAAAAACCTAACCTGTATTTCAATAATATCAAATGAAATTTAAAACATTGTTTAAAATAGAGAAAAAAAAACTTACAAATTTAAAACCCCGTCAATTAAGAAGTAATACCAAGCAAACCGTAATCAGTATTTTGTTAAAAAATAATTTATATATCAGAAAACCTAATACCAAGCAAACCGTAATCAGTATTTTGTTAAAAAATAATTTATATATCAGAAAACCTAACCCGTGTATTTCAATGACATAAAAAATTGTTTATCGCGCGTTAGCTATCGGAATGTTTAAAATGGAGAAAAAAACTTTATAATTCAAAACCCCTTCAATTATAAGTAATACCAAGTCACTTAAAAATTAAATTTAGAATAATTTAGAGTGCATTTCGAAATAAAAAGTACATAAGAACCTGACCAGAATCAAATGCAAAGTTGTGTCAAAATTTCAGATCAATCCATGCAGAACTTTTTGAGTTATGGAAGCGTACACAAACCAACATAACATTTATATATATATAGTTTTGTTAAAAAATAATTTATATCAGAAAACCTAACCTGTTATTTCAATGACATAAAAAATTGTTTATCGCGCGTTATCTATCGGAATGTTGCCAAAACCACAAAACAAAATTTGAGTGACTGAAAGAATAATTTAAAAAAATGATTTATTCGAAAATTAATCCTAATTACATATCAAAGAACAAAAAAATTGAAAAATATGACAACCAATAAACTTAAGTATAATAAAAATATGTAATAATTGGGAAAAAATATGTTTAAAGCTTAAATTTTCGCATTCAAAGCGAGTCGTGACATCGTATGACGTCATAACATCAAAAAATCACTTAAAAATTAAATTAAAAAAAATTTAGAGTGCATTTCGAAATAAAAAGTACATAAGAACCTGACCAGCAAGAGGCGTGTAGAATTACGGAGTTCCTACCCCGAGGGGTGTACCTCCACATCAGAATTTATAAATTAAAGTTACTTAAAATAGAGTTACATAAATTAAAAAATGAAAGAAAAGTATTAGGTTAAAGTGAATAATTAATGGGCAATGGCATTACGCCTGCTAAAGATGGCGAGCGGACGAAGTCCGCGCGCCTTGAAACGAGTGCCCATTCGATAGGTTTCACTGGATGGGCTGAGCCTCCCAGTGATATGATTGGCAGACTGCCAGTCACTCCTACCGGTGGGCGTGGAAAACAGAAGGCGCGTTCGGAGTGAACGGCCGGAGCGAAAGGTTTCAAACAACATGCGTTGTGAGAGAACCAGAGAAAAGAAAAACTATGGGGGAAAGAAAAATAATTTTGAAAAGTTATTTTTATTATGGAACCATCTTGCTCAATTGCCAGTAAAAGTAAAAAAGAATCAAATGGAGTATCGCGAACGGGCGCCATGTCAGCTCGCGAAAACGGAAGAGTTGAATAATGGGGGAATGAAGTCATTTACAAAATGAAAAATAAAAAATATACAGAAACAAGTTGTGAAGGAAAAAAGTCCCGTGCTACCATCTGGTGGCCGGGGAAGCAATTGAAGACGATTCAAGCGCTAAATTAAATCGAAGGGGACAGCCCCTCGATTCGCGACCGCGCCGAATCGTGCTTCAGAAAATGATTAGGCCGTGACTCCCAGCACGACGCTAAAGTGATTACAGGTGAAATGGGGAGCTAAAGTTTTAAGATGATAAGAACAGGTTTTTTAAGATAAAAATTTTTTATAAAAATTATGCGTTAAATAAAAAATTTCCCAATTGCATTTCCTTTTTTTGTGAATTACACCCTGAGCCGTTTGGCGTAGGGGAAATTCACGAAATGCTGGTCTAGGAGCGCTCGTGGTCTTTTGAGCGAGGAGGGCACTGCTGGATCATAAGCAGGCTGGTTTCTAATAAGTTCGTTGGGAACTTGTGGGATTTTTTCGAAAAAACGTTTCGAGATATTTTGTATGAAAGGAAGAGTGGGTTGCACTTTTAAATCACGGTAAATGACTTCATTCCTGACATACCAGGGAGCGTCCACTATCTGTCTCAAAATAGAGTTAGAGAGTGTGTGCAGCTTACGAATGTGATACATGCCGGCGGAGCCCCAGATGGGGGAACCGTACAGCATGATCGGTCTGATGATTGAGTTGAAGAGCAAAACCTTGTGCCTGATCGCTAGTTTGCTCTTCTTAGAGAGCAGCTGATACAGCATACTATGAACAATCTTCGCCTTTCGGCGAGATTGCTCGATTTGATGGGCAAAGGTTAATTTTGCGTCTAGAAACAACCCTAGGTATCTGTAGACATTTACCCAGGGGACGGGTTGGCCGAAAATGGTGACAGGGGTTAGGCCCACTGGTAATTGATTTCGCCTCGTGAACATAAGGCAGGCACTTTTGGAGGCGTTGACTTTAATTTTCCAGTCCGTGAGCCAGAGCTCAAGCAAAGAGACGCAATGCTGAAGATTAGAGATTACCACGGAGAATCTCTTATCTTGTGAGATAATGGCAGTATCGTCCGCGTACATTGCTAAATGGACGAGATTAGCTTGCGGGATATCATTCACGTACAGGTTGAAGAGCAGCGGAGAGATAGGGACGACCCCTGCGGTATGCCGCTCCTGATTGGTCTAGGGGAGGAGAGCGTTTTTTCAACTCTCACTCGGAATGAGCGCGCGGAGAGAAAGTTATGGATGACCTTGATCAGGGGAGCCGGAAAATCAAGTCGTATGAGCTTGATTATTAAGCCATGGTGCCAAATTTTGTCGAAGGCTTTGGCTACGTCCAAAAAAAGTATACCCGTGGCCTCAAACTTGCCGAAGCCGCTGTGAATCAACTCCGTTACTCTGAGCAGTTGGTGAACTGTCGAGCATTTTAGTCGAAAACCGCACTGCTGGGGTATCAGTAAATTTGCAGCAGCGCAGTGTTTATTCAGGCGTCGGAGAAGTATAAACTCGTATACTTTGCTCAGACTGCTTAAGAGTGAGATCGGACGGTAATTTTGAGGAAGGTCAGCATCTTTATCTGCCTTCAGGATAGGGATGACCACGGCAGTTTTCCAGGTGTTGGGGAAGTAATTGAGTTTAAGGAGACAATTGCAAAGGAAGGTAATGAAGAGTAGAAACTTAAGGGGAAGATTCTTGAGCATACGATTCGAAATCTGATCAAGGCCTGGAGATTTTTTAAGTTTCAACCTGTTAATGAAGAGTGATACCTCCGATGGCGTGGCTTTATCGATCTCCTCATCTTAGTAGGAAGAGAGGAAGTTAACTACCTCTGTGTGTGTGCGTTGGACGAGGTCGTCATTTCCAACGTCGTGATTGGGTTCAAATTGAGTTTGCAAGCTATCCGCTATCACCTCCGCCTTTTCAATGGGGGCGATAGCTGTACTGCCCAATGACCCCACGAGGGGGGGGGATGGATTGAAAAGGCTTGCGTATTTGGGAGGATTTCCTCCAAAGGGTGTTGTCTAGAGGCGAGAGCGCCTCAATATGTTTTTCCCACTGTATGCGGGAGTGGTGTTGGATGTCCTTTGCAATCTCACGACTGAGGCTACGGAATTCAGAATATGACTCGGGACACCTATTTCTTTGCCAAATTTTCCGCAGCCGGTTGCGCTGACGAATTTTGAATTTAATTTCCGGGGAGAGAAACTTCGGAGGATTATTAAATTTTGGTTTTGAAGCCTCAGCGAAAGCTTCGGAGAAATTTTGATTGAGTTGACCAATGGCCGACTCTATACTTTCTTCGCTGGTGAGGTCGAGAGAGGGGAGTGGTTTATTTTTTAGAACAAATTTAAAGTTATTCCAATTGGTGATTAATTGCTCTGGATTTTTAATGAGAGAGGTAATTAAATTAAATTCTAAAATAACTGGATAGTGATCAGAGCTGAGACCGTTAATGACTCTGATACTATAATAAAAGGGGATGTGTTTAAACACAGCCAGGTCGATAATAGATCCGTCATGCCCCGGTGTGGGAGCAGCAATTTTCGCACCCCGAAGGTTGCGAGAGAGATTGAAGAGTTGCTGCCCAAATCTAGTCGACCTGGCATTGTGCCAACTCGTGTGAGCTGCGTTAAAATCACCAGCGATGATTAGATTACTACCGGAGTTGAAAACTTTTTTAAAATCCTCCGAAGGAAATTGTCGGCGATTTGTCGCTCTGACATATGCCGAAATTACGTTAATGGGTGGGAAGTTATTAATTTTAATTTGCACAGCAGTGGCGTCCATTCCTTGCATGTTAGGAAGGGGGACACTGTTGTGAACGATCTCATTCTTACAATAAATAGCAGTGCTGCCTTGTGGCCTGAGGTGAAAAATACTAACTCTATCGTCTTTGTAGAGACGATAGTTAGCGATCTGGGGGTTGATACCTGGCTCGAGCCAGGTTTCCTGAACCAAAAACAAGTCAAGGTTTTGCTCGTGAACAAAATCTCGGGTTTCTTGGATCTTGTTACGCAAAGAACATGCGTTCCAAAATCCAATTTTGAGGGTATTCTGCACATGCGCTGGGAAAGTTAGGCAGGGTGGGATCGAAGCCTGCAGTAGGCTTCAAAAATAATATACGTCATATCTACGTCCGCAGATGCCGTGCGGAGCGCAGGTAATGAGTTTTTAAATGCTCTGCAAAAGACCTGTTTGTCCACGCATTGAGTATCCTCAATGAGGACCAGCAGGTCTTTCAAAAGGCCGGCGTTTATGGTGGCATCTTTGCTAGGGGCCGGCGTACGGGAGGGTGCACTAGTGGTAGTGGGGCTAGGACGCTCCTGTGGGATTTTATTCTGGGCTACTGATGAGAAGTCCAGTTTGGGGCTGACACGGCGCGCGTTCGAAATATCCGGGCGCGGTGCCTGAGGTTTCTTCTGCACTTGAGTGCTCTTGGCCTTCGCGTTATTATTCTTATTTTTCCTATTTTCGCGTTGGCGGGGTGTCTTGGGCAGCGCCTCCAATTGGCTGCATGTTGCCCGGAGCAATTAGCGCACTTCATGGGTGCGTCATACTCGAGGGTGCAGTCTTTTGCAGAGTGAGGCCCTGCGCAACGAACACACCGTGGAGGAAGGTGGCAGACCTCGGATGAGTGAAACCATCCTTGGCACCGCCAGCATTGATTCACTTTGTTCCCGCGATCGAAGGGCTTGACCTCGATGCGGGTTCCAAAGAGTTCAGTGAAGTCGTATATTTTTATGGCGTTAGGGCCATTTTCAATTTGCAGGTAGAATAGGGGCATCGGCTGCTTCGTCCGAAAATGCCTCATTTGCGAGATTTTGATTACTTTGAAGCCTTCCGCCGCAATCTCGGCCTGAATATCTTCAGGCTCCGTATTTGAGGGGAGGCCACGGATAACGACCTTAACTGGCCTGTCCTCCTTGAGGTTAAAACTTTTGAATTCCACACCGGCTTCGGTAAGGAAGGAGTTCAGTGCCCGGTACTGATCTGCATCGGCAACAGTCACTTTTAAGAAGCGACCGGCCATTTGGAACTGAAACGAGGGCGCGTGCATCTTTGCGATGGCAACGAGCTGTCTCCAGTCACCCTTGGGGTTAATAAAGAAAGGAGGAGGAGCGCGCACTTTCCTCTCAGGCACCGGCGCAATTTCAATAATGTCCCCAGCGGGGGGATCATCGGCATTAGTCTCCATTCCCTCTCCATCGGTTGCCGAAGCAGTAGAGGTGGAGGGGGTGGGAGCGCTCTCTATCACTTCCGTTTCGCCAGACTGCGAGGTGGAGGGGAGAGCAGAAGTGGTGCGCTTTTTTCGCACAAGCTGCCGGAGGGGGAGGGATGAAGCCTTGCTCATCCGCTCTTCGCTTTTCCCGCTTTTTCTTCACTGAGCGCGGGGAAGGTGGAGGGGAGGAGGGGGCCGCCGGAAGCGGTTTCTCCTCTCGGTTCTTCGCTGCCGCTGCCGGTTCAACGACCTGCGTTTTGGCGCGAAGAATTATTCTAATTCCTTTTCACTAGCTGGGATCTTGAAAAGGGGAACTTGTAGTTTGATCAAAAGATTGTTAACAATCTCACCTGACTTCCCAACTTGTAGGTGAAAATTTTGGAGATCAGGATCAGCGGGTTTTGCCTGTGTCAATTTCCTGGCCCAGGTGGTGTAAACATTCCGGGCTTTGATGGCTTCCCGGAATACATCTGAGTTTTCGACGATGAAGTCATCGCCGAAGGACTTGCGTGACGGTGAATCGCAGTTGGCACCCAAGCCCGTAACTAACGGTGATGTAGCATTTGTCCTGTCGGACCAGCTTCCTTGGTCTATGGACGACATGTCTCCACGGCGTCCGGAACAAGAATCTAAGAACCTGACCGGGGTCAAATGCAAAGTTGTGTCAAAATTTCAGATAAATCCATGCTGAACTTTTTGAGTTATGGAAGCGTACACAAACCAACATAACATTTTTATATATATAGATATAGACTCCCCTTTAACTGTTACTTCCCACAGATCATTGAACTCTTGTCGAGGTGTTATATCTGAGCCCAACCTTTTATGCATTTCAGAAGCAGAAATTTTCGAAGAGCTTTCTGACCAAGGTGTTGCCCAAGTCAGAAGAATAACAATAAAAAAAGACTCGACACATTTGCCTACTAAGCATATAATTTTGACCTTCAATAGTCCGAAATTACCCACCACTATTAAAGCCGGATATTTAAACTGCAAAATACGACCATATATTCCGAACCCTCTGCGCTGCTTCAAGTGTCAGAGGTTCGCGCATTCTCAAACCTCCTCATGCTTTGAGATGGCCACCTGAACATTTCAAACACTTCGGTGCCCTTTGGCAAAACCGAGAGTGGTGGAAAAACTCCTGACAGCGATCGCACTGAGGGAAAATGGAGGATTGATTGAGAGGTTCAACCTTAACTCTAAAAAATCCAATGTTTGTTATGTTTATGATGCCCTGATTTACAGGGCATCTGGGGAGGGTTACCAGGAAAAGTGGCATGTTTGTATTTGTCTTCCTGTTTCTCAACAGGGAGATGAGTGTGGGTTCAAATCCACAACTGTGTAGTTCTGATAAAATTTCGTCTTGGCTGTAGTCTATGGGTAACCCTCTGATGACTACCTTTGTTTGTTTATTATGGGCCATCTCAAATGTGTGAGACCGCAATTTATTGTCCGAGATAAATTTTTGAATTTTTCTGTGTTCTTCAACACAGATCGGGAATACTCGGAGTTTCCCATTCTCGAAACGCCCTTCTAGTGGTGTTCCTAGATGTTTGCCTAACTGGGCGAGGAGCTCGGACGCATTTTGCCTTCCGTCAATGACAATCGGCGCAATCCGTCTTTTTCTAGAGACGAGGGTGAAACCCTCGTCGGTTTCCTCATCATGAGTGCCGCCGCTGCTAACAGCTAAGGCCTTGTCACTGTTAGTAACTACCGGAGCGGGAGCAGGAGTTAACTGTTCCGAGGTCTCATCTGCGGAGGATTCCCCCTCATCCATTGAAGAATTATCTTCGAGGGGTGGGGGGTGTTGTTTGCGTTCGCGCGTGCTTTCTTGCCGGCGGCGTCTTTCTGAGGCGTAGCAGGCTTGCGTTTGCCTTTGTTCCGCTTCGGCTGCGAAGCGGGCGTAGTAGCAGTGGAGAGCTTGTTGAGACGCTTAAACTCACTAAAAAAGTCTTTAAACTCCTTGTTTTGGAGACGAGTGGACTTTCTAGAGCACTTAAGTGCTGTCCATGTAATTACATTGATAAGCCTAAGTCTCTCAGGCGTGTTCTCTATGTCAGGCTTGTGAAACAATTCCAAGATATCCTCAAGGTTATCGCAAAGATCTTCACAATCTGCGCATGTTTTTGTGTTATCTAGGCGTGTGCTAGCTTCGGCTGCATCGAAGGACAAGGATCAAGAGAAAACAATTCACCTACCTTTGATGAAGCTACATCTGTCCTGGTAGCGGACATATCCAAAAATTGATAATCCAAATCGGAATTGAGATAATCAGTATCCAAACGAGAATACACGAATTTAAAAAAGAACGCGCACAAATCCAAGTAGACGGTGTGTCGGTGCTAAGCCTAACCATCACCACGTGATAGCACAAATTCCGAAGAAAATCGGAGAAAATACGAAAAAAATTCTAGTCGAGAAGCACAGTAGAATTGAAGATCCAGAACCAGGCCAAAATTGTTACCAAAATCGAAACACCAGTTCGATGGAGAAAGATGAAAAATCCAGATCGGCGTATGCTTGACGAAAAATGGGGCACGGACAAGGACAGAGAATCCGTGTGTGAAGTCTACAACGACAAGAAGCGAATGAAAATGAAAATCAAGGATAAATCGTGCATTAGAGATCCAGCGCCCTCCGGGCACTTCTTCTCTGTATGTGTGTTCCTGAAATGAAAAGAGATTAAACATGGCCGACCTGCAAGCAGGTCGCAGAAAGCATCACTCGGCAAAGAGGCAGGGGAGGGGGGAACAGTCCGTTAGCCGGCTCTGAGGAGGGAGCGCAGTACGTCATCCGTCGTATCTGTTTTGTAGAAGGGTTGACTGGTGAGGAACTCTGTAGTTTCCGGCTTCGTTGAAGTCCGCTTGTTGTCTGATGGTGCTATTTTGGTGGGAAGGGATCTGAGCGTAGAATGATGTTGAAAGAGTCCCAATTCTGGAGCGGATGGAGACTATTCTAAGATCTTTATGAAGGACAATCCTAGGGATGTAGACCCCTCAGGGGGCTCACCTTCTTTAGGTGAGTACGGGTGTCACAATCCCGAGGTACCCTAGTGATCTTTTCCTTTTCCCAAGGAGTTTACTGTCTTTGGTAAACACGGGCTTCACAATCCCGGGATACCCTAGTGATCTTTCTCTATTTTCGACCCTCTTTCTTGTCATCCAATTAAATCCTTCTTTCTTTTCCCGTCGAGACCACAGACCTGTAATTAAGAGAAAAAACATGTTAATAAATAATTTTCTTAATTTTAAATGTTCATAACTTAATTTTAAATGTTCATCACTCATTATTATTAACTTAGTTTAATTATCCTTTTGTATTGGCCTAATTTAGTTTCATTGATGTAATGGGTTTTTTTTTCATTTTGAGATTACTTTTATTTTTGACATTATTATTGTTTTATTAACTCCGTTGGTTTTCCGACCCGCGTGTTTGCCGTGCGCGGCGTCCCGTAAGGAGGAAAATGGTGTCCTGGGGATACCTTTTGCGTTCCCTTTGGCCCACGCTTCGCTGTAGACGGGTGGCAGGAGTGAGCCCGCTCCTGTCAATGGGCTGGTGATACTTCTCTCCGGTGTCCTCGGAGAGACATTGCTGTAGGGTTAGTGCTGCAGATAAGGGGTGGGCGGGTTTTCCCATTGGATCCTCGCCCTGATGCTGTAGTACTATATTATGGGTGTACTCCAGGTAAGCGCCGTGCCTGGTTTTTGCCAGATGACCGGCACACTGCCTCCCTTGTTGGACTCCGTGGTGGGTGGAGGCACGCCAGGATGAATACCATCTCTTTCATGGATCCTGAAATTTCGTGCCCGGGTAAAGGCCTCGTTTTACCCAACATCAACATAGATACTATTGCTACTAATTCCCGCTTTTTAATCTTGTCACTACCAAATAATGAAATGTCCCTGAAATCACCATTTGCCTTACAGAAAGCACTAAAAGGAATAGGAGGAGATCCGAAATCTGTTAAAAACTACGATCCACAGACCTACTTATTGAAACTACATCTGCCTTACAAACTAAGTCTTTCCTATTGGCCAAAACGTTTTTAGATTGCCCGTTAACCGTAAGTCCTCATATATCACTAAATTCCAGCCGAGGTCTCATTTCAGAACCTGACCTGTTGACCACCCCTGAAGCAGAAATCCTTGAAGGATTTTCTGATCAGGGGGTTATCCAGGTCAGGAGAATTACAATTAAAAAAGATAGTACAATTATTCCTACAAAACATCTAATATTAACATTCAATAGCCCGAAACTCCCAACTAATATAAAAGCAGGTTATTTAAATTGTAAAATCCGTCCATACATACCGACTCCTCTGCGCTGTTTTAAGTGCCAGAGCTTCGGACACTCGCAGAATTCCTGCCGTGGGCAATTGACGTGCTCCAGATGTGCAACTGTTGGACATCCTTCCACAGATTGCAATCTGGAGCAGAAATGCGTTAATTGTTCACAGCCTCATTCCTCCGATTCAAAACTGTGCCCTAAATGGATTATCGAAAAAGAAATACAAACCATTAAATCTAATAAAAATATATCATATGCAGAAGCCCGAAAATTAATAGTCCCACAACCATTTCAAACCTACGCTCAGGCTGCCAAATCCATAACTGTAAGCAATTCCACACAAATTGATGAAAATATAACAAAAATAGTTTGTCCACCTATAAAATTACTTCAACCAACTTCATCCCTCTTGAAACAAAATACATCAATATCCACATCATTGTCAACCCAGACAAACCTCTTGCCTGCCACCTCTTCAATAGCAGATACAGTGTCAGAACCTCAGCCACCTATTCCTATGTCTACTGCCGTGCTTTCCACCACGAATAATATGTTCAGCCCTATGGAAACGTCATCCAACATATCTGCTTCCTCATCCAACTCCTTACCAATTGAAATTCTTCCATCAATACCATTACTTGATACAGAGACATCCAATTGTCGAACCTCTGCTGCATCTAAAGCAGCAAAAAGTTTGAAGCAAAATTTTAAAGATAGGAAAAAGCGTTCTAAATTAAAAAAAACAAGAGATCGAAATTAAAATGACACCTCACAAGCCGAAGAAGAGTTTTGTGCACTACACCTCAGAAGATGAGGATGTTATACTCTATAACGTCAGTGAGCAATTGATGGATAGCCATTATGAAACTGGTTTTAGCCACTACATGACACCGACAAGAAATCGGAAAAAATAATTAGACTAATTATATAAAATTTTATTTGTAAATAACTTGTTCAAATTTAAAGTCATTTTTTACATTATTTTTGTACTTTTTAAACTCATTTTATAGTATTTTGATTGTGTAAAAGAAAAAGAAGGAAAAAACAAATTTTTTTAAATGCAATTTTAATGAAATATATTTTTGGTATGCTCTATTTTATGTCAATTTTTAAATATCAGATTATGTTTCTTAGAATTTTTATGGAAATTAAAACAAATGTTTGGCGCAGCTTAGCCGAGATCGGCTCTTGCGCCATTAAACACTATACTCACTCACTCACTCACTCACTAGGGATGTAGAAGGGGCGTTAAGAATCGTTCTGAGTGCTTTGTTCTGAAGACGTTGGAGTGCGTTGATATGTTGGTTTGCTGCTGTTCCCCAGATCTGGCGTTGCAGGTAGTTGAGTCTTTTATTTTTCAGTTTGAGCTTGGAGTTTTTGGAAAGAAGGTTGTGAAGGATAATTAATTTCTTTTTAAATTTGCATGTAATTTTTTTGAGATGGCTTCTGTAGGTTAATTTTTTGTCCAATGTAACTCCTAGGTAATTTACTTCGTCACTCCAAGGTATCGTATTACGGAAAAGTTTCAGTGGTGGGAGGTTGTTTCTGTATTTGCCTTTTTTGAAAATGATAGCGTGGGATTTAGAGGTATTTACTAAAATGCGCCATAACGTGAGCCATCTTCTGAGTTTCTTGAGGTAATTTTGGAGGATTTCTCTTACTCTTTCCGGGGTGTTTGCTTGTGCTATTAAGGCCGCATCATCTGCGAAGAGGCAAACATCCACCGTTGGCGTGGTGAAGAAGTCGTGTGTGTAGAGACTGTATAGCATCGGAGAGAGAATGCTTCCTTGGGGGTGCCTGCTTCTATTTTGCTGACTTTTGAGAGAGTGAAATTAATTTTAACTTGAAAGCACCTGTCATTTAAATATTCGTGGATTATTTTAGTTAAATAGGGGGGGGGGTAGGAATTCATCTTGATGAGTTTGTAGGTTAATCCATTATGCCAGACCCGGTCGAAGGCCTTTTCTACATCTAGAAAGACTCCTCCGGTTGTGCGCTGCTTGTTGAATCCATTTATTATCTTGTTGCTTGTTCTCAGGAGCTGATGACATGTAGAAGTATTTTTGCGAAATCCGTGCTGAAAGGCGGGAATTAAGTTGTTGGCGTTTGAGAAATCTTGTAATCTATTGAGTATGATCTTTTCGAAAACTTTGGCTGTGCATGAGATGAGACTGATCGGCCTATAATTGATGAGATGAGATTGATTGGCCTATAAGTGTAATGATTGAATGTTTCCAGTTCTGGGGAAAATATTGCAGCAAGAGACATTTGTTAACAATTTATGTGAAGTTTGTTATGGCATTCATGGGGAGAGATTTCAGAGTGATGTTCTTTATATGGGCTTCACCTGGGGATTTTCTGTTTTTTAATTTTGAGATGATTTCGCAGATTTCTTGTGGTGAGGTGAGGGGTGGGGTATCTGTGACGTAGTTGTTTAAAAATTGTCTTACTGTCCTATCCATCCAATTCGTCGTAGGGAGTTATATTTTCCATGAAAGAGTTTTTCGAGGGTGTCCGCTAAGAGATTGGCTTTTTTTTGCGTCCCATATACTAGGCCTTGGTATCCAAGTAGAGGGGGATAGATTATGTTGTTCTTTTTCTTGTCTGCGATAAGTTTATGGAGTAGGTCTGGATCAAGGTTTGCTTCTCTCTGCAAAGAGTCCCATACATGTTCCTTCCTAGTCTTGAGTTCTGCTCTGACCGATCGCTGGAGTCGGTTTATGATTGTCTTGAGTGGTGGGTACTGTGTCCTTTGGTAGAGTTTACGGAGCCTGTTTTTTCTTGTATTTTTAGCCTGGTTGCTTGTGGGACTTTCGACATTTCATGGAGGATTGGTTTGAATTTGCTTGCATGATTGATGGCTGTGTGGATGTTGCTATTAAAATTAACTATTGCTTGTTCAATGTCTTCGCTGCTATGAATGGGTGGGTTGCCGGGAATCGTGTTTGCTATGATATCTTGAAACTTATTCCAGTTTGTGAGGGTTTTACAGTTTTGACGGAAGGGTATTGAAGTTTTGATGGAGACGAGGAAGTGAACGGGATTGTGGTCACTGGACAAGTCTGGTAGAGATTCTGCCGTGATGCTGTTCAGCCCGCAGGAGAGACCAAAGTCTATTACCGATGGTCTTCCATAGGAGGTGACTCTAGTGGGGTCGTTTGGGGCCGTGAGTAAAAAACCCTTGGTCCGGATGAGTTTGGCTATTGCGTTGTCCGCAGCATTGTTCCTGCTAGTAGGGCTCCAAGAGAGGTGTTTCGCGTTGAAGTCCCCCACAATGAGGCACTGGCTTCTATTTCTAAAGACCCTTAGCAGGTCAGGGACGTGGTTTCTGATTGGCAAAGATGGAGACATGTAAAGTGAGCAGATTGTTAAATTAACCGGGCGGCCTTCGATGACTATTGCAGTAATTTCTGAAGAGCTGGTCTGAATTTGGATACTATGGTGGATGATTGTGGATTTAACGAGGATGGCAGTTCCTCCTCCTCGGTGTGTCATTCTATCGTTTCTGTGGGTGGTGTAGTTAGCCAAGTTAAGTTCAAGGCAGGGGCGGAGATTTGTCTCTTGCAGAGCAATGATGTCAGGGTTGTGTTCTTGTGTGTACGCTTCCAATTCGTCCTTTTTTGTTGCAATCACATCAGCGTTCCAGCTGATGATCCTAAGAGTACTTCTTCCGATTGTTGTATTGATCATAGTGCAATATCTAATTGGAGAAAGGCGGCAACTTGCATGGCTCGGTCAGCTAATGTGTTTTCGGATTTCGCGATTTGGATGATTTGGCGGAGGACTTGGAACAGTTCGGTAACCTTGGGGTCTTGCATTTGCTTCATTGTTTCGGCGAGGTTTGTTGTTTGAGGGGAAGGTGTCATGATCCTGTTGCTGTATGCGGTTGGTTGGTTGGGCGGCTTTCTTGCTTGAATGGTGGGTGTTGGTTTGGGTTGTGGGGCGGTAATTGGAATTGTTTGCAGGGCGACTGGTCTCGGGATAAGGGCTACAGGTGCAGGGGCCTGCTTCTCTGCTTCAGCCTTGGCCGTGGCTGCCTCCCGCATCTCTTTGCGCTTTCGGGCTCTCTCTTCCCAAAAGTTTGTCTTGGGGGGTGGTGGCGGCTTGTTCAGTGGGTTGCGAGGACAACAGATGTAGTTTGCAGGAATGATTACCCTGGCAATTTCCGCATGTTGCTTCTGTATCCCTTGCTTTGACGCAATTCTTGGTGAGATGTGGTTTCCCACAGTTCACGCATTTGTATTTCTAGTGCAATGCCTTGAGGAGTGAAAAAAACCCTGACATCTGAAGCACTGGGCTGGACCTGTCTTTGGGCGTAAAGGCTCGACTTTTATTTTAAGATAACACATCTCTGTCAGGTTGAAGATGTTTCTGTTGTCATCATTCCGGCGGAGGGTTACGAGGAACAGAGGCATCGGTGTCCCGGTTTTTCTATTTGTCATAACGTGAACCACGTTGACAGTGATGCCAAGGAGTAGTAGGTCATCAATTATGTCCTGGGGTGGAGTGTCCGAGGGCATGCCTCTGATGACTGCTTTTAGGTCCTTCTCCTGGTCGAGGTCGTAAGTGAAGGACTCCATCTTATTTTGTTCTATGAAATTTCTGATTGCGTGATAAACCTCCGGTGTTTCCGGGTATACTCGGAGACCTTTTCCGATGACTCTCCCTTTCATATGTTGTTTTGTGAGTTCTTGCAGCTTTTTTAAAAGCTCTGCTGATCTTTGAACTTTATCTATTGTAATAGGGGGTGGTGGTCGGGTTACATGTCGGTTTTCAGCGGCGGTGACGTCCTCGTTTTCATTGTCATTATCCTGGGTGTTGTTCATCTTGTCCTCAACATCCAGCTGACTCTGGGGAGTTTTCAGCTGGCTGAACTTGTTGCTAGTTTCCAATTCAAAGGATTTAAGTTTCTTGGATGTATTATCCATTGGCGGGGTTGGGCTTCTTCCTTTTTTTCTCCCTCTAACTATGGTGAATGGTTCGTGTATACTTGGGGAATTATCAATGTTGGTAGGAGTGTTCCATTTTTTTTTTCAATTCCTGAAAAACTTTCACTTCCATTGTCCAATTCAGCCTTGATTAGCTTTTTGTATATCGCGTGACCGTCAGCGAGCAGCGTGTACAATTCGTCGTGATATGCAGTCTTCCTGCGCTCGTCATTGAAATGGAAAAGTTCCATTTATTTGAAAATGTCTTTCATATCTAGGCATATGTTTATGAAAACAATTGCATAGATGGCTGCATAAAGTTGGCTTCTGAAATGATCGATGGGTGGCGGAGGTGTCAGGGGAGTAGGGGACCTTCCTGTTCCAGATGCATCTCGTCATCAGAGTCGGATTCTGAAGATTCCATTGTTTGATCGGGCGGTGAGGCAGGGTTTGGAATATATGGGTGTCAATAGTGCCAGCCTAGAGGTAACTAGGCTTCTACTTCAGTTCTGTAGTGATCCTAAGAGAGGGAGTAAGAATGTGAGTTAAAAAGAGAGGTTCACTGAGCTAAAAATAGCTCAGGGGTTGGAGGGGGAGAGGGTTCGTTTCGGTCGAAACGAAGAAACAGATTTTCGCCTTTTCGATCTTCACGTTGTGGGGCTGGAATTCTTAGAAAACGGGGTGGATAGTAGAAGCTTGATGAGGCAATCGATAAATATGGTTTGACAGGTGCGTGAAGTTGACTTGGGAGCTTATCGTCGGGTTGTCGTGATTTTGGATGGAGGAATGAAAGTTGGAAGATAGATTGGCTATGAGGGTATGAATCGGTTCGACGCTAAGTTCTTCATGTAGTACTGATCTGGGGATGTATCTCGGTGCTCGGGCTATTATTCTTAGTGATTTATTTTGAAGTCTCTGGAGGTCGTCAAGATGGGTGTTAGCTGCTGATCCCCATATGGGACAGGCGTAGGATAGGATGGGGCGTAAATAAGTTTTGTAGATGAAGATTCTATTTTTCAATGAGAGTTTCGATTTTTTACCGATGAGTTCTATGAGCGAGAAGTGTTTAGTCCAGTATTTTTTTTTTGGTTTCAGTGAAGTGAGGGCGGTAGGTTAGCCAGGGTGGGATGAAACCTCTTCCAGTTCGAAGGCAGTTGCGAATAGTTCTCCGAAAGAAGTTCCGAGAGGGGAAAATTCCAACTGGTGGCGTCACTGGCGAAGCGAATCCGCGTGGTAGTAGCGTCCAAATATAAATTCAGGGTTGCTAAGTACTGGTTTACGAAGGTGAATGCAGCAGTATCGAAGAAATAGGTAACAGTGAAGATCCACCGCGCGAAAATCCGCGGGTGGTAGTCAGCGTCAAAACGTATTTTCAGGGTAGCTGAGAACTGGTTTACGAATGAATGCAGCAGTAACAAAGCTAATCAGCGAGAGCAGGATAAATTTTTGAACTAACACTCACTGGAACGAAGAGAAATGCGGTAGTGAAAAAATGAAAATCGAGGGTAAATCGTATTTGGAGCGCCAGCGCCTTCAGGCGCTTTTTCTCCGCCTGTGTATCTGGTAGGATAAGATAAAAACAATCGTGACTCGACAGAGTCACCGTGCGTTCCCTCTTAAAAAGGGGAAGTGGGTAAGAACGAGAGAGCTCCCGGGGGGGGAGGAGGTAGTAGCAGTAACAGCGTCGGCTGAATGAAGAACCGTTGGGTGAACGATCAATCATTTTAGGCAGGAGGAGGCAGAGAAGGCCGGAGTGGGAGCTTACGTCACTAAAGGAAAAAGACGATCAGCGACATCTCGATGATGGATGGGGTAACACACTTTTACGAGCAGGAGAGAGTAATTGTTTTCGGCTTGGCTGGAGAGCATGTGCGAATAGCGTGGCAGTGGGTCCGGGAGAAGTGGCAATGGGTACGGTACAAAAGAAGTGGCAATGGGTACGGTACAATTGAAGTGGCAATGGGTACGGTACAATTGAAGTGGCAATAGGTACGGTACAGATGAAGTGGTAATGGGTATGGTACAAATGAAGTGGCTATGGGTACAAAAGAAGTGGCAATGGTCTGTTAGAACTTTCTTCTAAGGCGAGTGGTTTGATACGGTTTGATTCCCTTGGCGTCAATGATGGCTTGCATGTTGATGATGTTACTTTCATGGGTAGCGACTTGGTCATAGAAGGTTGTAGCAAGTTTTTTGATTCTTGATGAGACTGCTGGTATTTTGAGTTCCCTGTGCAAGTGAATTCTTTTCATATAGATGGGGGCGTTGAGGATGAGACGAAGAGCTCTATTTTGTAGTACTTGCAGATTATCAATATGGCGGGTTGCTGCTATACCCCAGATGGGGGATGCATACGTGATAATTGGAAGGAGGTATTGAATGTAGATTTTTCTTTTATTGTTGAGTGAAAGACTTGACTTGTAAAGGAGATTTCGCAGGGCTTGGAGTCGTTTTTTGAACTTGCATGAGATTTTAGCGAGATGGGTTTTGAACGTGAGTTTTTTGTCGAGGGTAACACCCAGCTAGTCTACATCATTGTGCCAGGTGATATTGTTTCTGAAAAGCTTGAGAGGTTGGAGTTTATTAATGAATTTACCTTTTCTGAAGATGATTGCACGGGATTTTGCAGTGTTGATGGAAATTCTCCACAGCTTCAACCATTTGCGAAGTTTGAGTAGATAATTTTGAAGTGCAATATGAACATGTTGAGGTGATCTTGATTGATTGAGAATGGCCGCATCATCAGCGAAGAGGCAAATGTCAACCAATGGAGAGGTGGGGAAGTCATGGGTATAAATATTGTAGAGTATTGGACTGAGCATTGATCCTTGGGGTGATCCGGCTTGTATTCGACTGGTTCTTGAAATGGTTGCTTGGATTTTTACTTGGAATGTCCTTTCGTCAAGGAAGTCAGCAATGATGTGTGTCAGGTAAGGTGGGAAATTGAGGCTAATCATTTTGAAGATTAAGCCATTGTGCCATAGCCGGTCGAAAGCTTTTTCAACATCAAGGAACAATCCTCCGGTGATTTTGTAATTGTTGAAGCCGTAGATGATTTTATTTGCCGTTCTGAGTAGTTGGTGATTAGTTGATGTTTCTTTACGAAAGCCATGTTGGAAATCGGGTATAATACTATTGTCAATGGTGTGCTTTTCAATTCTTGTTAGGAGTATTTTTTCGTAGATTTTAGCAACAGATGAAATTAAACTTACTGGGCGATAATTGAGGGGAAACTTCGGGTCTTTGTTTTGTTTTGGTAATAACGTCAGAACGGCATGTTTCCATGGGTTTGGGAAATGATTGTAAAGAATACATTTGTTGATGATTTTGGTGAGATTGGTGATGGCGTTAATTGGCAGAGACTTCAACGCAATATTTTTCACTTGGTCATGACCTGGAACTTTTTTTGTTTTTGAGTTTCGTAATAATTTTACATATTTCTTGCGGTGATGTAAGCGGCGGAATTTCCTGTATATCTTGGAGCAGGTATCTTCTGACCGTTCTATCCACTTTGTCGATATGGTCGTCGTCGTAAGGGGTGCGATTTTCTTGGAATGATTCTTCAAGTGTGTCTGCAAATAAGTTGGCTTTTTCCTCCGTTCCATAGACCAGGCCTCGGTAACCGAGTAGTGGAGGGTAGATGATTGGCTTCCTATGTATTTTGGCTATCATTTTGTGGACGGAATTGTTATCGGCGTTACAGTCGACGGGGGCGTCATCCTACTTTTTACGTTTGATTTGCATGAGTTCATTTTTTATGACTCTTTGGAGGCGGTTTAACTCCGTTTTTAGTGGTGGGTAGCGGGACTGCTGCCAGAGTTTTACGTAGCCTGTTTTTTCCCCTGATTTTGATCCGGGTCTGGAATGGAACGAGGGTGAAGTCTTGCTTCGTTACGATGAATTTACTCGCTTGGTTTATTGCCATATGAATATTTTGGTTAAGGCTATTGATGGAATTGTCGATGTCGTCAGTGTTGTTGATGGGTGGGTTGCCTGCTATTGTGGATGATAGGATGTTTTGATACTTGTTCCAGTTAGTTATTGTCTTGCAGTTGAGGAGATGACTATTATTGAAGTTATGGGTGATGACAAAGTGGATAGGGTTATGGTCGCTTGACAGGTCATATCGAGATTCCACTACGATGTTGTTAATACCGCAGGATAATCCGAGGTCTATGGTGGTTGGATTCTGATTTCGTTGAGGTGGAATTCTGGTGGGGTTCAATGGGCCCGAGATGACATAACCGTATGATCTGGCATACTTGTGAAGGGCCGTACCAGCTGTATTGCCACTATTGTGGGGATTCCATGTCCGATGCCTTGCGTTGAAGTCTCTGACTATTAAGCACCTGTTTCTATTGCGAAAATTTTTTGTGAGATCCGGGATGAGATTGAGGGTTTCGCGAGTAGGGGGTCTGTAGAGTGAGCAGATAGTGAAGGTGCCAGTGGGTCCTTCTAACTCAATGCAGGTGTTTTCTACTGTCGAGGCCCCTCAGGGGGCTCACCTTCTTTAGACGAGTACGGGTGTCACAATCCCGAGGTACCCTAGTGATCTTTTCCCAAGGGGTTTACTGTCTTTGGTAAACACGGGTCTCACTAACCCGGGGTACCCTAGTGATCCTTCTCTATTTTCGACCCTCTTGTCATTCAATTTTCCCTTTTCTTCTTTTCCCGTCTAGACTACAGACAATTTTCGAAATTCATATGTACAAAATTATTGATTAATTTTTTATTAGATTACTCAAAATATTCATTAATAATACTATATTTTTCGTTTTGTAATGCTTTAAATTCGTTTAATATTTTTTTTTCGACAATTTATTTTAATGTTCGTATTATTTCTTTGTTTTCTTACTAACAACGTTGGTTTTCCGACCCGCATGTTTGCCGTGTGCGGCGTCCCGTAAGGAGGAAAATGGTGTCCTGGGGATTCCTTTTGCGTTCCCTTTGGCCCACGCTTCGCTGTAGACGGGTGGCAGGAGTGAGCCCGCTCCTGTCAATCGGCTGGTGATACTTCTCTCCGGTGTCCTCGGAGAGACATTGCTGTAGGGTTAGTGCTGCAGATAAGGGGTGGCGGGTTTACCCGTTGGATCTTCGCCCTGATGCTGTAGTACTATATTCTGGGTGTACTCCAGGTAAGTGCCGAGCCTGACAAATGTCAGTTGACCGGCACACTGCCTCCCTTGTTGGACTCCGTGGTGGGTGGAGGCACGCCAGGATGAATTTTCATTTTCTCTTATGGATCCAATGCTGATGTGCCCGGGTAAAGGCCTTAATTTACCCACTCTTAACGTCGATCAAGTATCAGAACATACAAGGTTTTTATTACTTTCACTGCCAAATAATGAAATGTTACTTGAATCGCCCTTTGCTGTTTACAAAGCCCTCATAGGAATAGTTAGTGAACCGAAATCTGTAAAACGCTTACGTTCCGGTGATCTACTCATTGAAACCTAATCACAAATCTCTAAACTCCAGCCGCAGTGTCATTTCTGAACCTGACCTGTTGACCACCCCTGAAGCAGAAAGGTGTTATCCAGGTCAGGAGAATTACAATTAAAAAAATAGTACAATTATTCCTACAAAACATTTAATATTAACATTCAATAGCCCGAAACTACCAAATGCAATAAAAGCTGGTTATTTAAACTGTAAAATCCGTCCATACATTCCAGGCATGCACATATATAAATATATATTTTATATTTCATCGGCTTTTTTTATAAATACTTTAACAAACGTATGGCGCAGTTTAGCCTAAATTGGCTCTTGCGCCAGTAAACACTACAGTCACTCACTCCGTCCATACATTCCGAATCCTCTGCGCTGCTTTAAATGCCAGAGGTTCGGACATTCTCAAACTTCCTGCCGTGGGCAATTGACGTGCTCCAGATGTGCAACTGTTGGACATCCTTCCACAGATTGCAATCTGGAGCAGAAATGCGTTAATTGTTCACAACCTCATTCCTCCGATTCAAAACTGTGCCCTAAATGGAAGATCGAAAAAGAAATACAAACTATTAAATCTAATAAAAATATATCATGTGCAGAAGCCCGAAAATTAATAGTCCCACAACCACCTCAAACCTACGCTCAGGCTGCCAAATTTATAACTGTAAGCAATTCCACACAAATGGATGAAAATATAACAAAAATAGTTTGTCCACTATAAAATTACTTCAACCAACTTCATCCTTCTTGAACAAAAATACATCAATATCCACATCATTGTCAACCAGACAAACCTCTTGCCTGCCGCCTATTCAATAGCAGATACAGTGTCAGAACCTCAGCTACCTTTTCTTATGTTACTGCCGTGCTTTCCACCACGAATAATATGTTCAGCCCTATGGAAACGTCATCCAACATATCTGCTTCCTCATCCAACTCCTTACCAATTGAAATTCTTCCACCTATACCATTACTTGATACAGAGACATCCAATAATCGAACCTCTTCTGCATCTCAAGCAGCAAAAGTTTGAAGCAAAATTTTAAACATAGGAAAAAGGGTTAAAAAGCAAAAAAACAAGAGATCGAAATTAAAATGACACCTTACAAGCCGAAGAAGAGTTTTGTGCACTACACTTCAGAAGATGAGGATGTGATACTCTATAACGTCAGTGAACAATTGATGGATAGCCATTATGAAACTGGTTTTAGCCACTACATGACACCGACAAGAAATCGGAAAAAATAATTAGACTGATTATATAAAATTTTGTTTATAAATAACTTGTTCAAATTTAAAGTCATTTTTTTACATTATTTTCGAAATTTTTAAACTCGTTTTATAGTATTTTAATTGCGTAAAAGAAAAAGAAGAAAATAAAAACAAATTTTTTTAAATGCAATTTTAATGAAATATATTTTTTGTTATGCTCTATTTCATGTCAATTTTTAAATATCAGATTGTTTTTTTAGAATTTTTATGGAAATTAAAACAAATGTTTGGCGCAGCTTGGCCGAGATCGGCTCTTGCGCCATTAAACACTATACTCACTCACTCACTCGCCACTCTTTCACTTTGCTGCGTAAACCAGTGCCTAAGCGTTTGGAA
>BMAO01039210.1:0-62008 GCA_019973975.1 Trichonephila clavata
TTGTTGTTGTTGTTGAATGGGGATCCACTAAAAATGTATTTTACGGAAATCAACTCCTGGGAGGGGGGAGGGGGTTACTGGGACGTATTGGCAAAAAAATTCCTGTTTTCGAACTACAAGGACTATAATAATGAAATTTGGTGTGCATTTTTCTTTTGTTGAATAGAAATGCGCTAAGAGCGGTAATTTTGGAAAATGGCTCTCAACGGGATTACGGGGATATTTATAATAAAATTTTCGTTTTTTTCTGTTAGATTTAGACTTGAAATTTGGCTTGCATGTTCAATTTACGGAGTAGAGATCCACCGAAAATTGGTTTTGCGGGAATCCACTTGGTAATAGGGTTACGAAAGAGCAAACATCATTATATACTTCAATTTTAGAGATTTTTAGAAAATGTAAATTAGATGGATTCTGCCCTTTTTTTTATCAAGAGGCAACAGTTACAGGTATATGTATATTTTTCAATACAATCTAATTATTAATGCTAGGACTTATACGGCAATAATTTATATATATATATATATATATATTATATATACATAAACAGTATAAATTTATAAAACATCATGGAATACCCAACGAAGTGGGTGGGTAACGGCTAGTGATCTATATTCACACAAATTGTGATGCAAACCAGAAAAGGTCTCTCTGTGGGTACCTTTTGCGAAATAATCTTTCTGGGCATTTCTTTCTGCTAATCTGTAAATAATGTGCATAGCTGCCAGCTGCGGGCGATGACTGCGATAATGCAGGTGCCTAACGTTTCCGACCGTGGATTGCTGTGCAAATCTGAATCTTTGTGATGTCTCCATAAAGTTTAAGCGAAAGATCTTGGACATCATGTAGTGGCTTGAACCTCGATCCACCGCCTTCGTTCACGAGTTCGTTACTCGACCCACCAGGTGACTCTGACTTCCTTTAAATCTGAGAGTCAAGACGTAAGATAGATTTGGAAAGAAAGTTCCTGCATAAAAGAATGGAGGGATGAAGGAAATTAATTACTCACAAGAATTAGTTATTCGCATTGCACTCAGAAGACGCTACTGAGTATTGCCAGGGAACTTCTTAATTTTGAGTGAGTTAGACAACGCATTATAAAGTAGCAAGAAGGTTATTGGTGACGGAACTTTGATCTTCGGTCAAGCAATGAGGATTTTGCAACCCTTCTTCAAACTAGAACATCACGCTGAGGGAGGTTTACTAACATATTTACTATGCATCACCTCCTCTTCACGGCGGGTCTTCAATAGTACTAGGGATTGCATTCATGACTCGCCGACCACGAGTTTGGGACCATAACTATCGCGGTCACATTTTAATTTTGAATTACGCGGTCAGTTGAAGATGGCAACCCTTGAATAAAACTATGGAGATTTTTATATGTATTTAGAGATTAATAAAGTACCTTTACAATGTCTTAAGAGAATTTTTGTTACTAAAGGATTAATCCATTCTAGAATTGTCTTTGAAACTAAATTCAGAAGAATGTATCCCCTACTACTTTCCGCTCTCTGGTTCCCTTTTCTCTAGGAACAACGCCTGTTTTTTGCCCTTTTTTGCTTGCATATACGGGGCAAAAATTTATTTGCTGATATTATTTTTTTTTCTTTTCTTTCTTTATTTTGTCATCAGAGAGGTGTACCGTCCGATACTTTATGATGATAGCTTCCATACATAAAAAAATTCTTTTAATCTTCTTTTATATACTTCTTACGTTTAGAAATATAGATCACACATAAAAACCATCATACAGGATAAAATTTCAAATATTACTTGTTATTAGTAGTATCTGCCACTTTGATACAACTAAGTACATTTTCAGAAATGGATTTTGGACAATTCCTTTAGCAAGCCTTGAAATACAAAACGAATGCAAATTTACTTTCAAGGGGGAGGGGGTGTGTAAGGAAACATTGCTTCAGCGAACCAGTGCGCATAAAGGCAGTTATTCATTGCTGTGTGCGTGTTTCAGAGGGAATCCTGCCAAAATACACAGATGATGCCGAACGAATAACAATTACGAAAAAGAATACCCATTCGCTGCAATCCGTTCCTGCAATTAAAAGAACGGCAGAGCTTCCCTTTCAAGTTGTTTGAAACGATCCAAACACGCGTCCCGGTTTCGTCACCGCCACTCATTGCGTAATCACGGTGGAAATGACTTGAAACGGAGGACCATTTAAAAGTGCGTCTGGACGCAACATTGTATTAGAATATCAATAGGTCGTCTCCTTCCCTAATGAAATCGTTGAACTCTCTTTCCTGGAGCGGGTCCAAGGATCAATCGAGAATAAGATGTTCCATTTTTATGATCTCGTTCTTGGGCTGAAAGGAGAACAGATTACGTGCTCAGAGAGTGTTGATGGAGACAAGAAGCCCCGCGGAATGGCATCCCACAATGAGCGTGTCTCTTGGCACCTTGACACAGAGAACGACTCACTGGACGCACATTTGATTGGAAAGTCTCCCACTCTCTATCTACTTTTAAAAATTGTCCAATTGCTTTAAGAAATGGAAAAGAGTAGTGATGTACAAAAGATAGAGGTGGGTGATCTGTTTATTTGCTAAGAGGTTTTGTTCGCAATTCTTGTAAAAATCGCAGGGAAGATCCTTTGGGTGACGTTATATGATATAAAATCTCTTTTCTGTAAAGGAACCGTAATTTATGTTAATGAGGGTTGGTATTTAAAATCAAGTGAAGAGGGAAATTGGAAATACGGTGATTCTTACTTAGACAACAAAATTAGAGAATGTAATAGTAGAAATTGACATGGTTAAAGTGGAAAGTATCAGACTGGTTATTCTAGTACATATTATTGGTGAGAATCTACTATTCACGATAAGTATCCAATTTATTTTCTAAATATTTAAGCTAGTATTTAACCTGACGTGCTCCCATAGCTTAGGCCAAATTTAAATAGCGATTAGAGAATCTAGTACAGTGGTTATTTTAAGAAAATGTTTCATCCTTTGGTGAACCCTCAAGACCGATCCTACGGTATCGGTCACTCAACTATAGGGAATGTTTCGTATTTTGACTAATACTTAACGTTTACTTTATCAACTCATCTACCTGTGTTAGAGTAAAAAGTAAAACATCAATATAAAATTGCAAATAGATGCAAGAATCACCTCTTTATTTAGTTTTTCTAAATTGTAAGGCCATTATTAATTACGCCAAATGCATATTTAATTTATAAACACTCCTATGTTTAGGTAATATAAACTATATTAAATATTTTTGTAAAGCAGTTTTCGTAAAAATCCTTTTTGAGACGCTTATGTTAAACATGGATCCACAATTTGCAGTCAGTGGTCCTGATGAGCAAGAAAAACTTTTCTATTGCGATATTGCCTGCTCTGCCGCGAATTCTGCTATCAAAGGAAGTGTGTGAAGAGTAAACATCAATGGATTATTGACCGTGCACGAACATTCTGTTTTTCTTACACTATGCTATGCTATCGGGAAAGAGGTGATTTTTCAATATCTATTAAAATTCAACATATTTATTCGACTTATTAAAAGTTTTATTTTGAGAAATTCTTAAAAAAATTGCTTGATTGATCGAATTATATGCTGCTTTGGTAGTTCGCGTGCTGTGCACGCACTAAGTGAGTGAGTGCGTGAATGTTAACGTCGCACTGTTGAGCTACACGAGGACTTTTGGTGACGGACCTCGTAATTGTGAACCATGGTCAAGTGACGAGGACGACACCTGAGCTGGCACCACACTCTTCTAACTACCACACCATGCCAACAGTAGGACGTTTGTGCTCTCGACAGATTTAACGTGCATCGCTCCCTTACACAGCGGGTCTTTAGTGGTACTGAGCTTGAACTCATGACATCAAAAATCCGATACCTTGGCAACTCGGCTACCACGGACACCTGTGCACACCCACTGCACACCCGCTAGGATCAACCCTGTGAATCCTCACACTTCGAAGGGTTTAGAATTCGCGATACATTGAAAGTATATTTTCCAAATGTTCCCACCCCCAACTCAAAAAGTTTCTCATCGCAACCAATACACCTCATTATATGGCGGCAGTGGTCGTCCAGTGGTCAGGGTCATGAATGCATAGCTGGCATTGTTTCTGTAGAGTCGTGGGCTTAAGTTCTGGTGCCACTAAATCTCGCCGTGTAGTAGCGCTGATATACATTTAATTTGTAGAGGATTAACATCTTCAGTTTTGCATCGTGTCAAAGTTAAGAAGAGTCAGGTGTCAGTTTGCGTGACGTGCTCGCCACTCGATAGCGATTCAGAATTACGTAACGAATAACCTTTTTGCAGTTTCAAATTGAGATGTTGAAAAACAATCCATCAAACCACCTCGTAATTTTAATTCCTGCTATACTTGAGTTGGTTTTCGATTTACTCATTCACACTGACGAATTGCAACAGATTTAATGTGTATCAGTTGTACTGCACAATGCACCTTTTGTGAACGCGTGACACGAGAGCATGGACTCATGGCCAACGCGTCATAAGTTCGAGCCTCGTGCCGCTGAAAACCCACCGTGTAGAGGGGCTGATGCACGTTAAATCTGTTGGAGCTCAAACATTTTCCCGTTGGTGGGGTGTGTTGAGAAGGGCATGCTAGCTCAGTGTCGTCCTCGTGTAGCTGAATAAGGCGACGTTAGTATTCACTCACTCACGTGACTCGAGTGAGTAAAAGAGAGTAGTATTAAAATCAAACTAAAAAGCAACACGCGCGTGCGTGCAGCCTGAGGGCCAATGTCTACAAACATCGCGATTTTGAACCTCAGTCACGTCATGAGGGCATCTCCTGAGCTGGAACCCCCTCTCCGAACTTTGCATTACATCAACGGGAGGACAATGAGCATCGACAGATTTAATGTGCATCGCTCGCCCCCCCCCCTTCTACACGGCGGACTCATGGCACAGCAGCAACAAGTCAGTGAACTTGACCACTAGGCTACCGCGGCCACATTACAATACTCTAGAAAGTATAAATCTTATAATATTAAATAGTAAACTACTTACTTAGAACTTAAACTTTAAGGCACTACATCTATATATACTGAGAAGGGGAGAGAGCTTCTTCTATTTTAGCTTTGAAATCTTTAAAGTTTATCTAAAATTTGAAATTGGGAATTTTTTAAAAGCAGAAAGGAATTGTCGATGACACGTTCCAGAAAATCATTTTATATCGAAGAAAGATTATTCTGAGAATCGATAAGAGAAGAACGAAATGTTATTCGCATATCAGACGGAAAAAAATACTGCAATAGTAAACTTTTTAAATAATGAAAAATAATTTGAAGAATAATTGAAAAATAAAAGTGAAATATGAAGTGTCAGAGAAATGATTAGAGTATATTTTTTATGTATTTATGTGCAGAAATAATTTGACACTTCGGTATAAAAATTTAAATATAAATTACACAGCGTCCCGGCTTAACCTTTTATCGTTGCAGATATTTGCATCCACTATCATATTTTACTAACAGAAGGAAGTTATTTTTGCATAAAAATCTAACGTTTATTATTGCGCATATAAAATGTAAGTATTCTATTACTATTTCAAAAGATTATATTTTATTTTTGAGATAGGTTTAAGGATAATCTAAAATCGTTTCACAGAAAAAAAATTTGTTATCGAAATAAGCTTAGATATGTGAGTAAGGAACTCGAAAAAACTGCTTATTGTTTCCTTCTTTGAGAATATAACACTTCCCTTCTATTTTAATATTAATTATTTTTTTTTCATTTTTAAAACAGATTTACCACTACCTGCATATTTCATTTGAAATATTACGTCCTTCTCTGTGCGGGAAAAAATCACGTGGGTGGTTAATCTGAGAGTTCTTGTGTGTTTATTTTAAATATTTTAATATGACAATTTAAAATAGTAAAAGGTATTAGAATGAAGTAAACAGAGATAAGTAAAGAATTTTTAATAGTCAAAATATGAAAGAATAAATGAAATGTCCCCTAAACAGAAAATAGGGTATTCAAGAGTATATGCACGCGTTACATGTTACATATCAAGTTAATATTCTAAAAATAGATTTTTATTTAAGTTTCTGAATAAGCAGAGCTCTTAATTAAAGAATAAGATTAACCTCTTCCTGCCACGTAAGATCACGTGATATCGGTGTGGGTGATAAGCCAACAAATCTTCAATGCTGCACGTGAATGTGAACATTGATTGTAAAAGTTGTTCGTTACCTTTCATATAATATTTTGTGTGATTTTTTTTAATACTTTATAGAAAGATTTTCTTTCTTACTTTTATTTTCATTTATTAAACTTTTTTAATATGAAAATAATTTTAAAACTTATCCACAAATTTAAAATTTTAGTTCTTCTTAAATATAGATGTATATGCTCGAGATTTTAAGACGAACAATTTGTAAAAATATATATAACTATAATCTACATTTGAAGTTTCTCCTCCTAATAAAACAGCGGAGTACACTCAAAATTTTGCAGCCTTATGAAGTCACCAAATATTTCTGTTCATTTGTTTTTCACTTATGAAAAAATACTATTTATTTTATTTTCTTTCCTTATTCTTAATTAGGTTTGATATTTGTGAGTACCAACTCCCGATGTTTTCTACAATAAAAATAAATTTATCTCAGTTTTTATTATTATTACTTTTCGTGATGTAATTTTAATAAACAACGAAGTTATTCTATGTCGAGTAAAAATTTGGTCTAATTTTTTAAAAATCGCAGAAAAAAAAGTTTTGGGAATTTTATTTTTTAAATGAATGGATCTGAAAGAGAAAGGCTTGAAGTTAATTAGTGTAGAATATCGATTTAATAACTTGAAAAAAAATTCATACGCAACGATTTAGAAATAATTTTCATAAAAACGCATCAGTTTTAACACTATTTTAAAAAATTCGAAAAAAATAGAAAATATCGTTATTTTACAAAAACAATTATACCGTATCGTGGCGAAATAAATGATCTTTCCGATTCTGTAATTATTTTTTGTCTTATTTCAACACCGAAAATTGGATGACAATTTTAAAATGGTGGAAACGTAAGATTACCGCTCGGCCGAAACGGAACGGAAATTCTGCCAAGTAAGCAACCGGCAGGAGTAAAACAATTAGGTGTTTTAAGGTTTTTAATTAATATATTTTCAACTAATTACAATATCGGAATATAAATGAGCAATACGGCTTCCCCGGAAAATTCCCGATCTTTTGGTACCTTCCGCGACTTTCTGCGTCGTACGGTTCGTGAGAAGATAGACGCACATAGATAGATAGATAGATAGATACGTTTGTTTACCTTCGCATTTTAATAGTGTAGATTTGGTTTACGTATCATTAACGAAGCTATATATATATAGCTCTGAAAGTTTTGAAGACAGTTTCTCTCTCTTTTCTACACATTTTAATCAAACATCTTCTTAATGAGTAGGACCTAATCTTTTCTTGGACTATTCATTATTTCTTCAGGTTGTTTCGACATTCAAAGTGCTTTCAAATAGCATTTTGGAAAAACAAATATTTCTGTTCATTTGTTCTTCACTCATGAAAATTTTTTTACATTTTTAAGTATTAAATGTTATATGTTTTTATATATGGTTATTATATATTTTTTATAAGGCATTTTATAGAAGTTTCTGAAAGACGAACTTCTTAATCTTTTTTGCTCCTTGCCTCTACGCATGAAATGTCTGAAGCATAAACAAGAAAAAAATTTCTGCAGAATATTTTTTTAGAAAAAGTCTATGTGTGCAGTATGTGTTTATATGTGAATTTATAATAATAATACTAACAAAATTATAATGGATAACTAAAGCATCTTAAAACAAATCGAAACTTAACTATTACAAAAACTATTAAAAACCTGAAATTGGAAGTATTAATAAATTTGGAAAGTCATTAGACTAAAATGAATAACGTTTCACGATTTTCTTCGTAAAATAACCTCCCAATAGCGAAGTTTATTTTCCATGCAATTAACTTTTTCTCTTGTATTTCATCCCCCCCTTTTTTTAAGTATTTCTGGACATTTCAAGTTATTCTTTCTTTTAACTCGTTTTATGGTGATCAAAAATCTTGAACTGGTTTTATTTGGTATCGAGCTCACCTAGAGCAATAGAATTCTAGGCGTTTCATCCAAGAAGTGCAACCATCGTCCAATTCGCTGGAAATATCTTCGATATCCCCTTTCACCCTCAGTGAAGTTGTCTCATGTCCCCGTGTCTTTGAAGTAGTCTAAGTTCATTTGTAGTGTTGATCAGTCGTACTCTCAACTTCGTTTCTTGTAGCTCTAAAATGTCATAACATAAGTGCTTGAGCATCAAAGAAAAAATTAATTCTTCAGGAAGTGGATAAAAGCGTCAAGAAACTTTCCTTACAGTTTTTCTTTCTTTCTTCTTGATAGGTAAGATACATGAAATAAATGCGTTATTAATGAACAAAAAGGTTTGCATAATTACTTTTTAAATATATAAAAATTTTCCATGTAACGGACTTTTTTTCGAGATTTAGTGACTTCGTTATATGGAGGTCCTCCGATTGTGTGTGTATATATACAATATATTTGCAATAGAAAAATTTATATTTTAATTAGAGGTGGCCGAAAAATTAAAGAGAGGCTTGGTCGTGATCATATCATTTATTCGAGTATGCTTCTCATTCAAAGTCAAAAATTCAAGAGAGGGATTATTCAAATATCAAGTATTTATAAACAGGGAAGAACTGGGAAAAACGCATCGTGAAAAATACAGTCACATGTCTAAGTGAAGGGAATAACTAGCTATTTATAGAAATGACATCATTGCTTAAGGAATATTAATCCCTATTACTAAGGCCCATGAAAACCATTAATGATCTTATATTTCTTAGAATCGCCAATAAATCTAGCAAATTTCTAGGTCTAAAGAATCAGTAATAAACCAACATGTTTTTAATGCTTCAGAAAGAGACGTGTTTCGAGTGAGTGAGTGAATATTAACGTCCCACTGTTCAGCTACACGAGGGCTTTTATGGGGGTAATTTTGAACCATGGTCAAGTGACGTGGACGACACCCGAGCTGACACCCCCTCTCCTAACTATCACACCACACCAACGGTAGGACGTTTGAGCTCTCTACAGATTTAACGTGCATCGCTCCCTTACACGGTGGGTCTTCAGTGGTACTGGGATTGAACTCATGATATGCTACCCATGATCCGATGCCTAGATCACTTGGCTACCGCGGCCGAGACACGTTTCGAAATAGGGTGTTAAGATTTATAAAGAATTTCCCCCTCAGCAAGACGCATGTGTGCGCCATTTTTACATAAATTTGGAATATTTCCCTTCACCTAAACATTAACAGGGAAATATTTGAAAGTATGTAAAAATACTTTAAAGATATAATAATCTTAATATAATATAATCTTATATAATGATCTTATATTTCTAATAATCGCCAATAAATCTATCAAATTTTAAGGTCTAAAGAATCAGTAATAAACTAACATGATTTTAATGCCTCAGAAAGAGACGCGTTTTGAAATAGGGTATTAGGATTTATGAATTAGATATTATAAATAAGATATTCGAATTACGAGTAGATATCAAGTAATTATTTTTATATATATATAAACGGACCCCAATTTAATGAATTCTTCTGGACGCGAATATTTTATTCGTTATATCGTGGTATTTTAGAAATATATAATAAGCAACTGCAACTAAAGTATCAAGAGTTAGAAATGACACACTTTTTATTCAGACGCTAAAAATACTATTAGTAAATTATTACTCATTGGGTATATATGTAATTAAAAATTTAAAAATTCTGGATAATAGATGCATGACAGATTTTTTTTTGATTTCTGCATCATTTTACATTCTACTGCGTGATTTAGCAGTGCATTAGAAAAAGTTTTGATAGGAGTTTCATTATCAATGTATCACTCTTCATTGGCTCAATCAAAATTTCTGCAAAACAAACTTTACTTTTCCCAAAGAGAGCAAATGGTTTTAAGATGTCCCCTGCGTTGTGGAGTGGAATGAGATAAAAAAGGAATTGTCCGTCCTATTCAAAACAACTGCACCAGTTAGGTACAGTAATGAGATTTCCCGTCGGGGGGGGGGATATTTGCTGCTTACAAGAAAAGTCTTCCTCTATTCAAAAAGGGCAAAAATAGGAGTTTAAATTGGATTATAATCAGGGAAGGAAAAATTCGTTAAGTAGGTGTCACACACACTGTGCTGTCAATTTTAATCTGAAGCTAGGTGGCGAACTCGTAATCGATCTCACTTCCTGAGGCCACCGTCGCATTAAGAGCCTGTTACATTTCTTAAGGCTCAAAGTCCTCCTCTTACTGTGGAGGATGAACCCGTTATTTTGAAGTATGATCAAAGGACGAGGATGAAACCTGGGCTCCAACTCCTCTCTCCAAATTACCACACCCACTAGAGGACTTTTGAATCTCAATGTATTTAGCGTACCCCCTTCTACACGGCGGGTCTTTATCGATGCTAGGCTCGAACTCATGACACGCCAGCTACAAGTTCGTGACCTTGATCACTAGGCTATCACGCAAACGCAACAAATTGAGAAGACTATTTAAAAAATATAAAAAAAATAAGTGTGTGTTTTGCACGAATTAGCGCTGTTGGAGAATTAAATAGGCTTCAAATGTCAGTTTAAACCTCTTCGAATCAAACACATTATTTCTTAAACGGTTTCCAATTTTGAAGAATACTTGCACATAACTCTCTGTCAGCGATTTGTCGCCGAAAATTAAGAACATGCAGGAGATGAATTGCCAAAGATTTCTCGAATGTGGCAACCTATTCTAAGTTGTGTCTATAATCAGTCTTATGGTTATGTTTTTCAACCTAAAACTCGCCAAAGGCGTTAGGTTATTACGAGAGTTTTTTTTTTTTTTGTGTGAGGGCTTTGAATATACAACACCCAAGTTTACTTAAAATGACATAAGCGGTATATTAAAAGTTTCCAGAAGGCATAATTAATCATCCCTTTTTCTTTTCTTGAACACGAGGCCTACACTTCTGAAGGATTCCAAAAGCACCATCCCAAGGTCACGTTATCTCCTAGCGGGTGGTAAGCGTATTTGCTGAAATAATCGCGATAACAAAAATCTCTGCACCGGGAGCGAGAGAAGTTGGTTTTCGAACGCAACATTTCAGCGTAAACATTTCACTTGGTAATGACCTTCCCGACTCTGGTTCTCTTCCGAAATTGCGGGCCAGAGTATTAAAATGTAAAAATAACCCACCACGTCACTCCGGTGAATAATAGTCGCGTTCACCTACATTGTAATGAGCAGAAAATTGGATGGTAGAAACTGATGTTTAGTGTTTTTAAAACGATAAAAAAAGTTTATTTTTTAATTAAGATTCGACGATCACACAATAATCATGAACTAATGGAATGACAAGTAATTTTGTATCAATATATTAAAATTATTAAAATATTATTAAAATGTATTTTAATTTATAATTGCCTTGTTATGAAGATTAATAGTCATCTTCTTTCCAAACTTTCCCTATAAATTAATTTAGATTTTTATGCATATAAGTTTTCATTTATATTTGATTTTATTATTGAAATAATGTTTACTTTTATGCAGTGTTGCTCAAGATCGTTCTGTATTGGACGGAAGATTACAGAGGGCGATGTGTTGTGTGTATAATAGCACTCAAGTATATTTAATTTTCTACATTCAGTACAGTTTTAGTTGGTTTTTTTTTGTTGTAATTTTACTTACAATAGCACTAGTATATTTAGTTTGATCTTCTAATAATGGCATATTCATAATCCCTACAGCCCAATATAAGCAAATTACATGTAAAATGTGGTTGGCCTGAAAACAATGTTTAAACCTGCAATTTTAGTTCCCAAGACCAAGAGTTTACTATTGTACTACTGGAGCTACTTATTTATTACCTGTAGTATCTGGTTGTACTTCTATTTATGCTTCGATTATTTTGAACTGTAGATATTTACTATATATTATTATTTTTTACACCAGTTTGGAACAAAAAATCTAACGAAGTAACCTGGGTCTTTTAACAAACTCAAAATCTTGAATGGTCATCGGTGAACTTGAATGTGCAAACATTGATATGCATAATAATCGATTACAGTACATCCAAAACTACTGTTTTACAAGGTAAGGTATATTCCTCAGAAATTCATGCATAAAATACGAGTAAAAAGAAGTTCGCACAGTATAGTAAAATAGGGGATATGTTTCATATTGTCGGAAAAATTACCAAGTGGCCGAGTAAGGGGAAGTAAAAGGCTATATCAGTTTCAAAGCACATAAAAAAATTGCTGAAAATTTATGCGTAAGCAAATGTGTATTTGTGTATATAAGATATATATTTATGTATTGATTGAGGTGTTAAGCTTATAGGCAGAACATAATTTTTAAGTAAAATTAAGTAGTACAAAAAGAACTCCAGTTTAACCAAATTAAAAAGTAGAAAATTCAAAATAAGAAATAAAAATATCAAGCAACCTAATTATTCGTTATTACTAAATAATGAGCGCAATTTGCGACTGCTATGCCACAATCTCTCTTGTAGGAGTTATCAAAAAAGGGGATTTTCTTCAGTAACTTTTTTCCTACATTGCAGCTGTGGTGAAGTGTGGTAACCAGGTGATAATTCCCTTTTGATAGATTGGTACCAAACCAAAGACTGCAATTTGCACTTGAATACTCATTTAGTCCCGTGTTTAGTTTATAATAAAAATAACGTGTATTTTTGAACAAAAAAAAAAAAAGAAATAGTTTTTGAACCGTTTAACTTTACATTAAAGAAAAAAAAAAGGTCTTTAACAATGATTTTTCGAAAGATCATGTTTGCAGAATCTTGTATTGCATTGTTGTGTGCATGTAATAAATAGAAATATAATTCTTTACAAATGGACTAAAAATGAGGATTAAATGATGATATTAAAATTCAATTTTAATGAAATTTAAAGTGCAAGGAGATAAATACGTAATAATTAAATGCTTACAAAAACTCCTCCTACAAAACTGAATAAAATTGTATTCAAACATTAATCCTAAACACATATTCACCTTTTTATCATGATACACTTTACTATGAACTCTTGATAAAGGTAATTATGTTGGCCTCATCCTGTCCATTATTACGCATCGAAACAGTGAGATGAGGGGTGGAGAATGCCCACGAAAAGTTAGAACCAGTTTTTGTGCGGTCCTTTTTGATGCGATTTTATTTTTTGCGATCTTTATTTATGAGGTATATGAATTTCAACAGCTTTGGTTCCATTGTAATGTTTCTATCAATTTACCCGTGGTATAACTTAGAATGTTATGGCTTCCCTGCGAAATCAGGTTTTATCTTTAATATCTTATAAATTGGGTAAATACGTAGTTAGTGTTAAGGCCTTGGACCCCTAAAATCCTTCCCCCCTCCCTGTGGTTTTTAGGTTGCGGAGGTGTACATATATATACACTTCAAGACGCTGTGCTCATTTGTTATAAATAGTCTCCGGACAATGCACGTTCTGTCGATATCTCTCAACGCGCCAGCACCCCGCGCTTGATTGGAGGCGAAAATTTCATTGACAGTGACATTATCAATAATTTGACAGATTATGAAGACGGATTAGAAGAACCGGATTCTCTTTGAGAGCGGATAAAATATATGCAGGGATACAGCTTTCCAAAAAAATTGGAAAAGCCTTTTCTTAGAATAAATACCAATTACGAAAAAAGTATGAAATTCCTAAAAGAGCTTCAATCATGCATTTCTGGTTATCGTGATGTTTACAAGCAACTGACCAACGAACCTTCGTCGCAAAAACTGATCTCTTACTTTATGGTACTAAAAAATAAATCAACTAGAATTGTATCTTCAAGTGACGAAAGAGATTTTCAACTTATTCATCACAGGAAGATGAGCGCTTTGGATGACGATGAGTAACAGTGAATTATGTATGTGGGTTTTGAAAACTTATCCATGTATTATACAATGAGAAACTAAATGTTTTAAAAATGTTTCCATGTGGTAATTTAGTTATTTATTTTGTTATGGAAGTACTTTCTCATAAATTTCGTAAATAATTGGCATACTATATAAGTACGACTCTTTTTTATCCACTCTCCAAGTACTGGTAGACGAAGTAAGTTCTAAGTACTCTTGCATTATCATCCATAAACATGGCATCAAGATCCATGGCTGCCAGATATGGACGAAAATTTGCGTCCCTATTAATAACTGCTATCACTAGCTGCTGTTTGGGTGAAAGACGTGGAAATCAGTTCGGCCGTCGACTAACATTTTTGCCCAAGCATGACACCAGTACGACTGTGGCTATGTCTTCATAGATATACCTTCCTTTCAAAAGGTTCTCATTATCCACAAAATACAGATGAGGCAATTTTTCCAAAAATAAAATATACCATTCTATTTTGGAGAGCGTGAGAAAGCGAGTTTTATATTTACGTCGCATTATAAAGCTGCACGAAGGTTATTGGTGACGGACCTCGTCATTTTCAACCATGATCAAGTGACTAGGACGACATCTGAGCTGGCACAGCCTCTCTTAATTTCTATACCACATCAACGGGAAGATGTTTGAGCGACATATTTAAGGTGCATCGAGACTTCTATGCACAGTGGGATTTCAGCGGCACTGGGCTCGAACTCATGACATGCCTGGCACGAGTCCGTTACTTTGACCTCTAGGCTACCACCGTCTCTTTTTCTGGGGAGCCAATATCACTTTGTAGAATCTTAAAAATGCTTGGCGAACTGAATAAATATTCTTCGAAAACGAGTTGGAACTCTAATCATGCATCTCAAAATATTTAGGGCTGCAGTTGAAAAACATTTCATTGAGTTCCATCTAAAACAGACATGTTTGCAAATAAATTCTATTTTGGATTCCAGCTGTCAATTGTAAAATGCTTTAGATGATAATATCATAACCTTAACCACTTTACTACAAGGTGTGGCCCAAAAAAACTGAGACTAAGTGTGTAACTTGAAAAAAGAATGGAATTGGCAATAACTGTTTTATTGACGTCATCCCATACCCCTCCTCTATCCATGTGGCCAGTTTCGCTTTAACCGATCACGCCAGTTGGGAGTGCTGCGTCATTGAGTGAACGCGTGACAACGTTCAATCAAAATTCCAAACAGAAACTGCTAATGTGAAGATTACCCAGTTATCAAATTACAGAAAACTCTTGATTGTGTGTGTATGCGCACTTAAACGAACCAAATAAATTAATCTCTAGATTAGCCAGATAATCTGCACATTGACGGCTTTCGAGGTTTATCGGTTACAATATGTTACTATATCAGTTAAAAGATGATCTGTTAATTTTATGTTTCGTGATCATTCGTTTTATTTAAAACATAATTCCTACTTATAAAATAAAAAACATCTATGATTCCCTTCAAGCAACTTTTTAAAATTCTCTTTTGTTCCTAAATATTAAAGAAAAATTCTTATTTGTCAGTTTTATTCTTCGATATCTCTACTTTCGCCAGAGGCATCAAAGCACCTGGATTACGTTTCGCAGACAGGCTGCTTTTTATTATAATTTATAGCCATAATTTTTTCGCATCTAATCTGTATAGCATCGATGCATATGTGTTGGTGGAAAATTCCATGCCACTCCTTCGAACGTATTCCAAGTTCTATTTGCGTGGAAGCTGTCAGACTAATTATAACTGACATTCTGTTTGAGCAGCAATATAAAGAAAGATACACACTGGCTTACACGTCAGTTATTACACGTCAGTTGATTACACGTCAAAGATTACACGTCAGTTGATTGTTCTTTTTTTTTTTTAATCCGAAGGCTTGTCAAAACTCTCTCTCTTTTTTCCGAATGTTATTTCTCTAGGTTCGAGACTGATGCTAGAACAAGAGAGAAACTAATTCCCTTCGAAAGGGGCAAAGAAAAGGGGGAAGGTTAGAAAATAGAACGTGGAAGTTATGAAGTGACGTCAATACAGAGTGAAAAAGGTGGAATACCGACGAACTACAGATTCTTCGAGACATTTCGAATTCTTCCAAATCTATTTACAAGAGCTTCCTCGGCACATATTAAAATGAAAATAAAAAATAAAATAATGGAAATATTATAATTTTCAGGAAACGTTCGGGTTATTTGTTTATTTATTGATTTTTAAAATACACGTTAGAAATTTTTTTTTAATGCTTTTACATTCTTTACATGCAATAATTTTTGAAAAAGTCATGCACAAATGTTTTATGTCGGTGACGTGTCCAAAAATTTTAAAATTCAGTTAAATCTTTTACCTAAACACACACAGGAGGATAACTTGCAACTTCCTCAACAGCATGATTCAGGAAATTTGAACCAAAGAATAAAAGCTTTTACTTAAATTTACCGTTTGAAAAATCTGTAGTCAAAAGTCAGTCAAATATATCAAAAATCAAACGATATAATTGTTCAAATGGCAATTCTAACGATAAATTATGACCTTAGATTAAATAACTTTATAAGTCAAATTTATTCAAAGAGTTTCACCGGGTGTTTCTAAATGAATTTTGGAGTTTTAATGCTTCATAATATTTGTTACATGTAACTTACAATTCATACATTGAATGAAAGAGTAATTTAAACAGTTTTACCTACAAAGTTACAAATGTTCTATGTGAGCACCATTCGTCACACATCAAGTTGGTAGGCGAGTTCATCCTAAACTTTATTCAGTGTGTCTGAGGTAATTTTTGCAACAGCTGCTTCAATCCTGTCTGGATCTTAAGTTTGGTAGCGAAGGAACGTACACACATCCTTTAATGAACCCCCACAGATAAAAATAACATAGCGTCAGATTGGGTGAAAATGGAAGCCATGCGAAACAAGCTTTATCGGGAGGCCCTTTGCGGCCAATCCATTGGTTGGGTACAGTGATGTTCAACCAATTGCGTACTGAGACACCATCTTGCTGCCAAATGAAGTTATTTGGTTCACATTCTTCCAATTGAGGAAATGACCATAGTTTAGAGCATTTAATAGGCAGAATCAGTTACAGCTGGTTCTCTGAAAACGAAAGGATCTATACATTTTCCACCGAGATATGGCACAAAAAACATTCTCGTTGCAGTTCCAGCACCTCGTGAGGATTTTCTAATCTCCAGATGCGCGTATTATGAGTGTTCACATGTCCACTGATGTGAAACGTTGTTTTATCACTGAATACGACATAATCCGTAAAAATTTAATTCGCATGCAACAACATGTCGTTTGCGAATTTGGCGCTTAAACAGTAGTCTGTTGGTTTTAGAGATGGTAGCAACTGCAGACGATAAGGACGTAGTTCTTCGTAAAACTTTCCAAACAGTCGTCACTAGCATTGCTAATTCACGACTTGCGCGCTGAAATGATTTATTTGGGCTACGCAAGAAAGAGTCTCTCACTCGAGCAACACTCTCTTCGCTAAGCCTTGATCGTCCCGTACTTTTCTCTTTACAAAGACAGCCAGTTGTTTCAAACTGATGATACCATCTACGAATGTTACTATCGTTTGGAGGTTGACAACCGAACTTAATACGGAACACTCGTTGCACTGTAATAACAGATTCTGTCTTTGCCAACTGGATAATACAAAACGCTTTATGTTCACTACTCGACGTTTTTCTACTAGCGTGCTGATAGGCGAGAAAGGGGGGGATTAGAATACGTTTCACATGCACGCGCACACATGAGAGCAAACAAAACTGTTTCAGTTGCTCTTTCACTCGATGTATGAGTCATACTAATATGTTTCATGTAATAAATACTAAAAAGCGTTAAAACTCCAATATTCTTTTAGAAACACCAGGTGTTATAGTAATATTTGTATGAGATAGCAATCCTCGTGTAGTTTGTGAAATTCACGCGTGTAAATGGGAACATTTGACGTATTTGCGAATTCGGTAGTTAAATTAAGAAAAAAAAATCAACTCTTTTATACAAATTTTAGAAATATACTTTGCACATGTAAAGGGAACAAATATGCTCCGTACAATTTTTCTCAGTACCAAGAATTTTCTTTTTTTGTAATGTATTACTTTTATAGGTTTTATCTCTTAATGAATATTTCTTAAATTATTTCGAAATGCAAACGAGATTCAACTGAAAATATTTTTTTTTCAAAGTTAAAGAGCAGTCTGTTGAAATTCGGGATTTATTCGAGGACAATTCAGGAAATTACAGCAGCACTAAAGTAAAAGGTTGGAAGAGATGATAAATTTCTACTCAATGGAAAACAATCCCATTCAACTGGAGTGCTCCTCTAAAGCTAAGTTAGTTAGCCTAAGAGCTCTTTGAACCCAATTGGCAAATAATCCTTATTGCAGTGGACTTCCTAAGGATAAAGCCCACGCATGGAAATATTAAGAGGAGTGAAATTTGTACAATCTTTAACAAAAATGCGTTACGCTGTGTTCTTTTCGTGCGCCAAATTGCTGTCGGAAGGAAGATAGACTACTTTTCCTTCTTTATTTTAAAATTACGATTATTCTTTTCCCACCCAAATCAGACAAAAAATAATTATAGAATCGGAAAGATCATTCATTTTTCCACAATACGGTATAATTGTTTATTACAAAATGACGAAATTTTGCATTTTTTACGATTTTTCATAAAATGAGCAATATTGATGCGTTTTTATGAAAAGAGCTTTTCAATCGTTTTGTACGAATTCCTAAGAACCATAATGAATCGAAATTCTGTACTAAAAAAGTTCATACTTTGTTCTTGAATCAATGATTTAAAATATGAAATACTCAAAACTTTTTTTTGCGATTTTTCTAAAAATACTCAACATTCTAACTAAACATTGAATACTTTCGTTATTTATTAACACTAAGCATAACAACCCTTAATGCATACTTATTTATAAAACAGCCGGTCAAATGACCGCTCTTTATTTTTCCTGTTTGATTCCAATATGAATCCCGAAAGTAATTTCATTATAATTAAGTAAAAAGTATATATTTTCGATTTCTATTATAAAAATAAAAAATAAAATTTTTTAATTCATTGTTCATCGCATTTTCCATTTTACATTTAAGCAAACATATTTTTCCCATTTAGGACAAATTTTAATGGTTTTATTATCGTTATAAATGCTGTTCGACGTATCTTAATTAATAAGAATCTGTAGTACATTTAGGCAACGTTCCTTTCAGATTTTTTTTTAAGTGTTCATGAGTTTATTGAAAATTGGTGGCAAGTTCTACTGCTAACTGGAGTAAAAATTCTTGGTTCAAGATATTTTATCCTGTCGTTTGCTAGTACAAAATCCAGACTAAATCAAGGATATTGAAAAATACTTGGAGAGGCCAATTGCAAGACAAGATAAACTGAAATTGGTTCCTAATACTCTCTTTGCTTCTTTCAGTGGGCCTTTTCTGATAGCGTTCATAACACAGTGGTCGATTATCCACAAAAATATAGTCCTAATAGGTTCCTAATATAGGAAATATAGTTCATAATTTCCATTTGTAATAAGACGTTTTGCATATCATCTTTCTTGCCTGAAAATTTTATGAAATAGTGATCTTCCAGGTGTAACACCTATATTTGTATTTCTTTTCAAACAGACCCATCATTCATAATATGCTGTTCCATTTCTTTTCTACCTCTTCTTCAAAACTTGAGATTAATCCAATTCTTTTTCGACTACGACTTATATTCACAATATTTTCCTCATCATCTTCAGTATCTGTACATTCAAATTCATTATCTAATACATCATTATCATTTCCAACCAGCATAACTTCATTTTCAGAATATTCATCCTCCTCAATTTCCGAAAACTCATCGCCTGTGGTATTTATATCTTCTAAGAACTGTCTTAATTGTTCTGATATTCTTATGAGTAAAAAGAAACTTGTATTAGTAATGAAATACGGCTATTGAAATAAAATATAAGCTACGAAACAATGCTTTTATTTTTTGTTATCTTTTCTTACACTAAAATGCTACTCCGAATCTGAAATTTTAGGCACTGTCTTGAAATTTTAAATCACAGTTATTTTGATTGAACTAACTACGCAACAGTATTTGTAGAAATGTGCAAATCATTGAATACGTATGCACATCATAATTTCTGATCCGATTACCTAATAAAGAAATAAATTATTCTTCCGGTTAAATGATCGGCTGTGGTAGACAAAGATATGCACGACATGCATTGCTCAAAGTAAAAAAAAAACAAATTAAGAAATAATAGAATATTAACCGAATGTAATTAAAAGAAAAAGTCATGAAATCAAACGAGGAAGAGCGGTAAACTGAGGGGTGCATTTTCTATACAAAAATTACAAAGTCGTTCTTTTGACCGGTTATGGTATGTTTAGTGTTAACATGATCACACGAAATTTTTTCTTCTAAGTGCCAAACATTGCTATCTATGTTTTGTTCAAAAATTGAAACAATTGCTTACAAATTACGGATTTTAAAACAATTGTGTTTTTCGTCTAATACCCTTTTTACAAAAAATCATTGAAGTAGTTTTTTATTACATTTTTTGCTTAAAAATTATTGTTATTTGTTATTTATGAGCGAAATTTGGAGAATATATTTTAAAAACTAGTCCTCAAAAAAAAATTAAAACTTAAAAAAAAAATTCTCAAAAATGTATTCTTTTTTTAGCATAATTGGCATCGAAAATTAGTTTTCAAGCCAAACAGAAACGAATGCTTTCTGAATTTATAGAAAGAACCCCACCAGGAACTACAAGCCCCTGTCGTGATAACGGCTGGAACATTGAGGGCAACTTTTTCTCTGTTTTTGAGGCACTTTTATCTTCATGTGGAACCAAGCAAAGAATCTCTTACTTTGTTGATAATTGACAATCATAAAACTCGTATAACTTTACAGGCTATCTTATATTGCAGAGCGAAAAACATCATCATGATTGGTTTGCCGCCCCACACATCACATCGTCTCCAGCCCCATGTTGTGTTATTTTTCAATCAATGAAAAACCTGCTATTGCCAAGCATGTGACAATTTTGTGGTCACTCACTCATCCAGAACAAACTATCACAGACAAAAATATTGGTGAGCTTTTGAGCACCACCTATTCAAAGCAGCTACAGTTGGAAATGCCGTGGAAAGGGTTCAAAGAATGTGAGATCGGGCCTCATAATCCTCTTGTGTTTAGCGAACATGACTATGCTGCGGCAAAAACTACTGACCATGAATCTGTTGACGATGAAAGTGAGTACAATAGTGCTAATCCTCAGACCCTGGTAGTAGAAAAACAACATACAAACCCTCCAGAAGAAGCAGAACTTATGGCAAACGCTGATTCCGATGCACCAAAGAAGCCTGTTAGTGTTTTTTGATTTCAAACTAATGCCTAAAGCAACATAATGTGAGAAAAAAAGAAATGGCAAAAAAAAAAAAAAAAAAAAAAAAAAACTAAGCTCAAGCATTCTTGCAAGCTCACCCATGAAAGAAATGTTAGAACAAAGGGAAAAGCAGAAAGACGAGCAGGAAATTTAAAAAAAAACAGACTCTCGTGAAACTAAAAAGGGAGTAAAAAAACTCTAAACTAAGTTCCAGTAGGCCTAAGCCTATAAAAAAATCCAGGCCAAACATTTCAGATGCATCAGCTTCAAAGGACGGTGTTATAAGATTTCCTGCTTGTGGAGAGGAATATTGTGACCTTCCAACAGAAGAATGGATTCAGTACTGGTAAATGCCAAGGGTAGTGGTATGAGGAATGTTACAATTAAGAAAATGGCATTTTTATTTGTGACTATTGTTAGATGCACAACGAAACATTTCAACATTACGTTACAATGCATTGCGCTCAGTTTGACATTTGTTAAACCATGTAACATATTCAAAAGATAAAATATGTTCATCCTTTATCAATGTTGTCATCTTGCCCCAGTACCTTGATTTTATTACAGAGTAAGAAACAAAGGAATTAAGGTATCCGAACACGTTTGGAGTACTTTTTAACAACATAGCATACTAAAACATAAATGCTCTTTTAGTACTCAATACCAATAAATATTACTATTTTACCAAAATTTAAAATAAATTACCTGAATTTCACAAAAATCAAAATTATAAGTGAAATTTTAGCAATATTTTTGAAAAACTTCAAAGCAGCTAGAGAAAATAGTAATTAACATATATTAGTAAAAATATTACGATAACAAATTAGATGCTTTTATCTAGAAAATGTTCTAAATTTTAATTTTTTATTAAAATTTGAAAATTTTAGAGCTGATTGAGTAAACATTATAAGAAATATTAAATCTTTTATGAGACTATTATTTAAATAACAAGCCATAACTCAAAAAGTATTCGTATAATAAGACATATGTACATTCTCCAGAAAATAACGTAAATATCAGGTTTAAAAAGTTTTATAGAAATACATTCGTAATTTTTTGAGTTATCAGACTCGCCATGATAGATTTTGAGCAGTTTAAATGCCCACTTCTGGTAGATCAAAAACCCACTTCCGGTTTTTCCAACTTTATAAAATTGATTGTAACTTGGCCTCTAGGTAGTGCAAAAGCAAAATAAAGTATATTTCGTAGAGTCAAAAGATAGCTCTATTCAATAAAATAAAAAACAAAAATATCCGTCTTCAGTGAATTTGGCCATTTTCAACGTGTTCGGATACCTTAATGTCTTATTGCATCCAGTTTTTATAGTTCTCGTGGGTTTTAATATACCATTCCGGGCGTCTTGTCCTTGACCATATTAGAATCAACACAGTCCAACACCACGCGTCCTACGTGCAGATTTAGAATAAAATTAATTAAATCTCCCGCTTCTCTATCCATTACCACAAATTAATGATCCATTCCGTAAAGATTTACTTAATTTTTCAAAAAAATTCGTTTCAAATTAATGACATCGAAAATATTTTTCATTACCTCAGTGATGCTGCCTCTTTCCATCGTTAACAAAAATTAAGCTTTCAAAAATTACGAAATGTAAAAAAAAATTTTAATTATAAAAATATTTGGGTACTCTGTTATTATCGACGTCAGATTAAAGCAATGCGTAAAAACAAGCATGAAATTTTAAGCTTAAACTTTGTTAAACAAAACTTTTTTGTAAAAACAAAATGTAAAGTGTATTGTATGCACAGACTTGCTCCTTTATATCCTGTTATACTTACGGTTTATTTACATATTGTGTTCACCAAAACATAATTTTAACATCTGCAATAAAACTTTCAAAAACCGAGGTCAAAATTAAATGGAAACTCGAATGTAAGATGTAATTTTTTTTATATATATAATCCATGTTTAAATCAAACTATGTAATTTCAATAGTTACTGAAGACCATGTGTAATATCTATATATCAAATAAGTAAAAACTCAGACAAATAATTAGGAAAACGTAATCACATACATAGAAGAAAATCAATGAAGTAAAAAACATGATTCTATATACAAATAAGGAAGAGTAACAGGCCGAGTTCTTTTTTTAAGCAGATTTAAATTGTTTCAACGGCCAATGACCATCCTAATGCTGTAAAATTGAACTGTGGCGATGATAGCCTAGTTCTTAAGGTCACGGAATCTTGACCGGCGTGTTGTAAGTTGAATGCTACTGAAGACCCGTCGAGTGGAGGAGAAAATGCACGTTAAATCTGTCGATAAAAGGTCAAGGTATTCCCATTGCAGTAGTTTGTAAAAATGGGTTACTAACTTAGATGCCATCCTCGTTACTTGACCGAGGTTCAAAATGATCAAGTTCGTTCCCATTAGCCCTCATGCTTTTTCATAGTGCGAATACTGTCACTACGTGGAATAGTTTGTTAAAGAAAGAAATTAATGTATTTGAGAAAATTATTTGCAAAGATATTACGTCACATTATAAAAAAAGTTTTTAAAACAAGAAGGAATTTTGGAATTTTCATAGTCAATAATTTCTAGCGAATAATTTTTTTTGAAAGGGTGATTCATTTTTGGGGCGATATATGTTTACTTGCGTTTTTATTTATTTATTGCAACATCTGACAAAAATAAATTTTTTAAAACGATGATAAATGTTGGAAAATTTTCATGTTTCTTGGCTCCACAAGTCCCAGCAAGGCTACACGTCTAGCAGCAACGTTGACGAGAAACAAATCTAATTGTTACACGCTACATTTCAAGATAACCCCAATATTACGAGTGTAACAAATGAAGGTAGAAGAATGAAGAAAAGCAATGGCAACCGAAACCATTTCAGACGTGTAACGCCTGTCAAAATGCTTTTGGAAATGAATTGCTCGTTGTCGACAAGGAACAATTACAATTACGTGACAATAGAGTCGAAGGGGGAAAGAAGTGCTTGTTCGTTAATGTTTCGGGCTGCTTGGTTTTTCAGAGGCATGGTAAAACACGACTAATGTTCCTCGTAAATCGAAATCGCGTATAAAATTACGCAATCAACATCTGAGCGAACTCCAAACTTCAACGCCACTCTAAAACGAGGCTTTTGAGACAGCGCCAGCTTTGATGAGCACTCATTCTATCCCTTGGCGCAAATGTCTCTCTAAACCGCTCCTATATCCACAAACTAACAATTCTCTCTCTCTCTCTCTCTCTCTCTCACTCAACTCTGGCAAGTATAAGCCACTATAAATATATAACTGGCACTAAAATTGTAGCGTTGCTTTCAATTAACATGACTCGATGTCTAATATATTCAATAGATAATATACCCTTAAGCCACGTTCAAAGAATGAAGAGCTGAAACTGACCTGGTATTTCGATATTCTAAATTTCTTAGCGAACTTTTAGGCCAGATATGCTTTTTAAAGCATATATGGTATAATTTTGTAATATTTTATTTACCTCAGTTAGTAAACACATTTTTTAAAGTAATAAACAACATATATGACTCGATTTGATTTTTTACTGTCTCACTGTTTAGCTACTCGAGGGCTTTTGGTGAAGGACCTCGTCATTTTGAATCATGGTCAAGTGACGAGGACGACACATGAGCTGTCAACTACCACAAAACACCAACGGGAGGACGTTTGAGCTCTCGACAGATTTAACGTGCATCGCACTACACAGGTGAGTAGTGTAGCAGCGAGAGACTTAGAAAATAAATCCATTCATTCTGAGTACAACTGCAACAAAAAGGGACTTCCCCCTTAAGAGGGATAGGGGTAGGGGGAGAAAGAACTATTTCGGAATCGAATTCATTATGTGTCGGAATCGATGCGGGGGGTCAAGAGTTGAAGAATGCCCAGCTCAATCGATGCCGGGCTTCGCGTGAGCATTCCTCAGACGTGACCGCACGCATTCTCACATCGATTGACCTCACGAGCTGGGAAAATTCGTGTGTGTTGTCTCCGACCATGCGAGAAAATTATCTAAATAACGCCAGTAAGTCTTGTACTTGAATAAGAGTACAGCTAAATATTAGTAATTTTCAAAGGGAGAAAAAATCTCTTATTTTTTTACTTATTTAAAAATGGGTTTTTTTATTTAAAATTGGAAGATTATACAAGGTATCTTTAAAAATACTTTTTATAACCAAACCTTATAATTTTTTATACTTGATGTAAAAAAAATAAATGTTCTATTAAATCAGTGAAATTTAAAATGTTCGCTCGTTTATGCAACTGTGTAACATCTTTTGAAGCTTTAGCAGTTCTTTTTATTGATGATTCTTTTCATATTCCATTTTTATCTCTTTATTTTTTAAAAAATATATATCTGTTTCATTAAATAATTGAAATCTCTATTTTTATTTCTCCTTAAATCTATATGCAATGCTTTAAAGGCCACAAGGCATAAAATTAGTTTTTTTTGTTGACCAAATATTTTACTGAATGAGAATTCATTGTATTATTTTTTTATAAGAAAAAGAATGTTGAATTATTTTCAGTGTGTTTTTTTCAAGTATTATCATAACTCAATGGGACTGTAGCGACGTGAATCCCTTAAATTCACTTCACTTCTGGGTAGCGAGAGGGATCACACAGCTTTGGCCGAAAGGCATTTTATGTACCAATCAATTTTAAAACATTCACTCCATTATTAATGTTTCTAGTTTTCACAGCTTTTCGCTGGAGAACATCCCCTGATCAGCATCCGTTGATCTCCCGGTAGCGGTTGAACCCGCCACTTTTTTCATTTGTATGGTCGAAGATCAATCGCTGGTGCCCTACAGACTCTGTCACTCCATCCTGAAAAAGTCCTCGCAGTTCTTTGATGTCCCTATCATCTTCGAGGCCACTGCTTAGACCTCTGGGCTTCAGACTAGCGAGCTCCGCTGGTTTCCTAACAGCATTGTTTGTCTTATTCCCAACTCCATTGGTCTCTCAGACAAAAGATCGTCATGAATGAAATTACCTACGTCACCATGCCTCGTAAAACATGTGCAGGGTTTATCAATTGACCTGTCACTTCCTGGGTAATTATCCTTTGTCCTGGGTCGGCCTTTGAAGAGGAAGACATACAGCTTCCTCTTTAAAGGCCGACATTCCTTTCATTCAAGTACTTAGGGGCTAACATGTGTGAAGGAATGAAAGAATGAATGACCGTTGATCAAGAGTGTTCCTTCTATAAATCGTTGTGACAAAAATACCGTCTGAGTGTTGAAGAAGGAAGAGGTGTGGTAACATCAAAGTAGTTTTCAGATTATGCTCAACATCTGTTTTGCCCCTAGGTGTGATAGAAGAATGCAACAACCCATCCTGCTATTCCGGTAACCCCCAAATCATTCTGCATCAAAAATGACCAGTGGTGTCGTAGAGTGTTTGTCTAATGAGGCAACGCTACATAACTGATTGCCAAATTACCAAATGATGGTGTAATATTAGTCAAAATTTAAGTTTAAATAAAGTTGAAATTTGCCTAAAATTTCTGTTTAATTTGTCTGTCGGTGAATTGAAATTCATTATATATTTATTCATAATAGGGTTTGCAGCCCCGAGATCCCGGCGGATTTTTCAAATTCCGGGATTAAATTAACTAATCCCGGGATTTAATTTTTGTCTGAATTATATTTTGAAATTTTTTCAAAATTTTGTGAATCTGGTATTATATTTAATGTATCTTATTTAATTTTTTCTGTACTGTATACGTTTAATGCTAGTTTTCTTACGTGTAGAACCTTGAAGGGTTCGAGGAGGGCGTGTATGTTAAACCGTGAAATTTCATATATTTTCTCTTATTTTACTTTTGTAACTTTCTCCCCACCGCGAGGGGTCAGATAACGGACATTTCTCCAACTCTATGTCCGGTGTCAGCTAACTTGGACAGAGGCAATTAGAATTTTTGCAAGATCAGGTTTTCAGTCCCGGAATCCCGAAATTCCGAAACCTCCAGATCCCGGTGTTTTTTCCAATCCCGAAATCCCGGGAATAAAATAATACCTACTAGTAAAAAATCCGAGCGTGCATTTTCTTCGGCAGAACAATTTGTAACAAAAATAAGAAGTCGTTCCAAAGATGAAAGGCTGGAGGAGCTGTATTTTTATAAGCTTATTTACGGAAACACAAAAAATAAAGAAATGCTTTTTTTAAAAAAAATTTCATTATGTACTATTTTTATTTGTTTCTTATGATGAATGAATTTTTCATTTATTTCATTAAAATAATATTAAATCAGTTTTTAACTATATTTTCAATTTTATTATGCAATTTCAATTCTTCTACTATGTAAGTATTTTTAATAAATAGTCCAATCCTAATCCCGTGACCAATCCCGGGATTTGGATAATGTAATCCCGAAATCCCGGGATTGAAAATATCACACGGGATTGCAAACCCAAATTCGTAACATTATCTTGAGCGCTATTGTAGCTATTATTTAGCGATTTTTTTAAAAAGTGCTCCTACTTATCAAATATTTCACATACAGCCTTCTTTCAGCGCTTATTGCAGCTTTGATCATCAACGCAGTAGCCGAGTGGTCAGAGTCGCGAATTTGTTGCCGGCCTTCTTCCGTTTCTGACACTCAAGATCCATGTAGAGGCGCTGTTAAAAATGTAGAGATTCAATCTGCTAGTGAGTGAATATTAACGTCTCACTATTCAGCTACACGATGGCTTTCGGCCATGGTCAAGTGACGAGGACGACACCTGAGCTGTCCTCACCTTCTCCAAACTTCCATACCACACCAACGGGAGGACGTTTGAAGCTCGACATGTTTAGCGTGTGTCGGTTCCCTCTACCCAGCTCCTGTTGGCAAATTCTAATCGCCAATAGTCATCGAAGTGCGTTGCACTGTGAGTGTAATAGAAAAATTCCCTCACTCATTCGAGTCTTTGTGGAACTTCAATTACTGTTCCATTCTGCACAGCTACAAATCCCTATCTTCTTATTAATTATTTTCATTAAAAATAATTTCGCTAAATTATTTTCACTAAAAATTCACGCAAATCTTCTGAAAATAAAGAATTTTAATTTTTTTTAATTTCATTTACTCTCGTTTAATTATTTCTATCATTTACTCTTCTGGTGTCATTTAATTTCATATTAATTATTTTTTTAGTGAAGAGCTATTTTTTTATATTTTTGATATTTATTTCCACCAATGACAAGAATGTAGTTTTGCGCCCTCCCTTCCCCCCCCCCTCCATCCTTTTTAAACCTTTTTAAATAACCAGTATGAACTTGTTTTTAAAAGTAATAAAATTAAATAACAGGTTTGAAACGGAAAAGTAATGAATTCTATAGTTAAATGAGTATTATTGGAATACATTATTCCTGAATTAAAAAAATCAAATGAGGTATTTCAAAGTTTGATTATTGCGCAAAAATTTTTAAATTCCGTAAGACATTTCATTAGGAAATGTATCCATTAGTTGTATGTATTCATTAGGAAATGTATCCATTAGTTGTATGTATTCATTAGGAAATGTATCCATACGTAAGTCTTCTTCTTTTTTTTTTACCTGAAAAACAAAGACACATGTCGATAAAGTATTTGACAACACAAATAGCCGTCGTGTAGCGTAGTTAATAATTAATTAATCACTTTGAGAGCTCAGACAAAATGGCTCTTCATTAAAGACTGTTAACTCCTTCTCATGGCAATAGTTAGAAGTATTTTTAGGTGTTAATGTATACACGGGGAAAAATAAGATTTCTGAGTAACTTAAAAACTTATTGGAAGAAGCGATTTTGTTATGTGCTAGTTGAATGAAGAATACTGCGAATAAATTATGAAACTTTTGACAGTTTCATAGTATTTTGACCTGTATTATTTTAAAACAGCAAAAAAGCTATTTCCTATGTTTGTAATAATTTCAAATATAATTATTTGATAATCAACATAACGAATGCTTATTGCCACCCATTCTAGGAAAGATAACACAGTCACTTCAATTTCTTGCAAACTTTTTTAGAGTTATAATTATTCCCGATTAGTTCCGACACTTGCGTATTAAAATCAATGTGAGCCTTGTAGACCTAATGATTTGTTAGTCATGGGCCCTTTTACTTTGTGTCGCAACTTGATTTCTCAGCTAATATAATCCGCATACCCGTTACTTTTATCGGCTCAAAAAAGTTTGAGGGAAAGATATTAACGCAGCATTATAGAACAACACTAGGGTCATTGGCGACACATCTTGTCATTTTGAACCTCGGTTAAGTGACGATAAGGACACCTGAGTCGGCAACTCAACTCCAAACAACCACACCAACGAGGGGGCCTTCACAGATTTAACGGGCACGTAAGAGTCCTTTGTATACGGCAGGTATTCAGTGGCACCAGAACTTGTACCCGTGACACTCCAGGCACGAGTTCTTGACAATAACCGCTAGGTTAACACGGTCAAGATAAAGATATGTTTTCCTTAGAATATAGTGAGTGAGTGAATATTAACGTCGCACTGTTCAGCTAATCGAGGGCTTTTGGTGAGAGATCTCGTAATTATGAACCATGGTCACGTGACGAGAACAACACCTCAGCTGGCACCCTCCTCTCCTAACTACCTCACCCCCAAAACGTAGGAAGTTTGAGCTCTCGACAGATTTAACGTGCATCACTCCTCTACACGGCGGGTCTTTAGTGGTACTGGGCTCGAACTCATGACACGCCGGCCACGATTCCGTTACCATGACCACTAGGCTACCGCGGCTACTTTTTCCTTTGAAACTTTCAAATTCTCGGATCTTTGGGTGTTTGTTTAAATTTCAGATCATAAACTTCCCGTTCTAAGAATGACATAATTTTAATATCTGATGTATAAAATATATATATAAATTCGTCTATATATAACCTTTATAAAATTGGTAAATATAGCAGTTTTGTTCATTTTCTGTTTGTCATTTACCGCAATAATGCAATTAAAATACGAAAAAAATGGAGATATATAGTTCTCCGAATGCAGCATCTAATTTTCGCATGGTTTTTGGCGAGATTTCGAAGATGGGAGATAAGAGAGAGGGGGATCGAGACTAAACTTAGGATGGTGTTATCTTCATCTCTGTGGTTGCGACTCGTTAACTTCCCGGATGTAACATCCTTCTTTTGTTTCCTCCGAGAGAGATTTCTCCTCGTTCCGAGAGCGATCGACATTCCGATGTCGCAAGCTCGACGACACCAGATATCACCCGACCCCTTTCATAAACTGTTTTCGCCAGTTGCTATGGACACTGGTCAACAATTGCCTCCGATTTCAAAAACCCTTTCATTGATATTGGAAAGGGCTGGTCAATTTAATACCCGCGTTAAGCAAAGTTTCTCACTTCCCCTCTGAATTTTAAGTGGGTGACGCGATTTCATTATTTCCAACACGCACGCACATGCTACCGAGAGAATCACTTGTCCTTTGAATTCAGAATTATGCAGTAGGAAATAGTTATCGCTGATATTTTTGTAATTTTAATAGTCACCCAAATTTTTAGTGTAAAAGTCAAAAATAATTGATAAAATGATATAAATCTTAAAAATTTTAACCAAAATATGCTAAAACCTATAAAGCTTATTTAATATCATCTATGCGCAAAAATGCTGAAAGATTTTTTTTTTTTGTAGGAGTCAAGTCCATTTCCAAAACCATATTATAACCAATGATAGGTCGTTTGAGTAAAAAGTAAGTAAAAAATATTTCTTTGTGAAGAAATGGCTTTCGGGCTGCTTCTACAGGAGAAGTTAAGGAAATCAAAATCCCAGTTTATTACTACAAAAAAATGATGCATGCGGAAAATGCACGTGGAAGAAATAAAGAAATTATTTTGTGGGACAATTGCAACATTTGTTGGGGTTAGTAATTAAAAAATTCAATTCCTTTTTGCGAACTCTGTGTATTATGGACTCATTGAATCATCCCTTGTTACCTCTCCCCTCTTGTATGGAAGAAATGGAACAACCCCTTTTTTCGTGTACTTTGTTTTGTTTGTTTTTTCTCTATGTATGTTGATGTTCGTTCGAGAATGAATAAAGAAGTCTCTCTCTATGCATTGGTAAAAATCGTTGAACTTTATTTCTCATTTAAAAACAATGCTATCGACACCTGTGCAAAACTGGTGCACTGTGTCCTGCTTCAGTCCTACATGCTTTAGCATTATTTCTTTTTAACACGCTTTTATTAGCTACATCTGTATGTAGCGTAATCTGTGAACTCGATTTTTACCCAATTTAAAAGCTCAGATTAATTCAAAATTCTACACTTTTGTCAAGGACCGATAACAATACAATAATTTCATAATTTTGTTCCATTGTACTGCGCAGGATTAACGACTTTCCATTTTAAGATTTGGAGACTAATTCCATATGGTATTTCCAGATTTGGTGACCAAAAGATTAAGTCACAACCCTAAGCGAAATCGGCAATGGGTATTCCTGATTCTAACAAAATGAAGCATTTAAGATTAATTAATAATAAGGAATAAAAATAAATGATAGTTTAAAAAAACTAAAAAAAACAACAAAAAAAAAAAACACGCTATTTTATTGTAGATTGAAGTAAAAAAATGAAAAATAGATTATTTGTAGTTGGAAAAAACTAAAGCACACGCGCGATTTATAGGTAATCGAACTAAAATCAAAAACTAATTCTTAATATAAGAATAAAACGATTGACGAGAAAATTGTCATTGTGTGTAGTTGCAACGGTTCTTTTGAATCCAAAAACATTATAGGTGGCGCTGCCATCTGAATGGGGGAAAAAAGAGAATGACAAGGAGAGCGAAAGACTGTTAGGAGAGATTGCTAGGATGGAAACAAAAATGGTGTGAAACTAAAGTTAATGTTTAGTGTTAGTTTTTTTAACGATATGTTATTTAGTGTGGCTGTATAATGGCCAAATGAAAAATATGGCCACTAAAAATGCGTGGACTTTATTTGTCTAGTAAAGAAACGGAATCTCATTTGACAACAAAGAACCAACAACAAAATAGTTACTGTGGTAAAAGCGTGGGATGCTTTGTATAAAATTTTTACACTAACTTGGCATTTTGGAGCGAGTGAGTGAGTGAATATTAACGTCGCACTGTTCAGCAACACGAGGGCTTTTGGCGACGGTCCGTGTCATTTTGAACCATGGTTAAGTGATGCGGACGACACCTGAGCTGGCACCCCCTCTCCTAACTACCACGCCACACCAACGGGAGGATGCTTGAGCTCTCAACAGATTTAACGTGCATCGCTCCCCTACACGGCGGGTCCAGTGGTACTGGGATCGAACTCGTGACACGCTAGCCACGATCCGATGCCTAGACCACTTGGCTACCGTGGCCACTTAGCATTTTGGAATAGAACTAGTAAGAAATTATAACAATTGAAATCAAGCACCCCTCGCTTTTACCACAATGAAATTAGTTTCCTCGTTAGTAATTTATTCTTATATCAAGAACTATTTTTTAATTTTAGTTCGATTAACTATAACAGCGTGCATTTTAATTTTTTCAAACTGTATAACTATATATACATATATATATATATAATTATTTTTCATTTTTTACTTCAATCGACAATTAAAGCGTCTTTTTAAAAACTATCATTTATCATGTTTACGATCGAAAAGGAATGAGTATTTTATTCCATCCGTCCTAGTTTACTGATGGGCGCTACTTTGACTGATCATGCGAAAGTCGATGCAAGAGCAGAGACATGGATCTCGTTATTTTCAGCCTCAATCAAGTGACACCATCCCACCCACGTGAGGAATTTGAGCCTCAACCAATGAACGTGTAGCAGCCCAACACAGAGGTTCTTTAGTGGGGACATAAAATTCATGTTTTTAAAATTCCATGCTAAGACCTCCGACAGCACGGAGAATCTTCAAGGTCAAACTGTGGACCGGAAAATGGGAAGTTTCGAAGAATCCAATTATTAGTGTTAAATGTTGGTTTATTTATTATGAGGTATTTGAAAATACAAAAATGTTAGGAATGATCCGTTTTCATTTTGAAGTAACGTTTAAGAAAACGACAATAATTTGTGCTGACTTAAATGTAAAATAAATTCATCAAATTTTGAAAACGGAACTTAATTACTAGAAATTTTTATTTTCAAAAATCTATATATTTGAAGAAAAATGTTTTTGCAAGTTTTGGAGTGAGTGAATTAATATTAATGTCGCCTTGTTCAGTTATACCTTAGGGCTTTTGACGACGGACCTCGTAATTTTGAAACATGGTCAAGTGACTGGCACCCCCTCTCCTATCTACCACACCAACAGGAGGACGCTTGAGCTCTCCACAGATTTAACATGCATCACTCCCCTACACGGCGGGTCTTTAGTAGTAGTGGGATCGAACTCATGACATGCCGGCTACGATCTCATACCTTGACCACCGGGCTACCGCGGCCCCAGCAAGTTTTGCAGGTTAATAGCTTGCAAAGAAGTCTAGTTTACAGGCTTTAATAGTTTTCCCCGGATATGTATAATTTCATAAAACGAAAGAATAGTGATTTAGAAATCCAGCAAATCTTAGCATAAGTTTTTAATATTTGAACGCAGAATAATATATCTATTAAAAAAGTAGCAAGATAGAGCGAAATGTGATAAAATTTTCTTTTCTAAAACAGTCCTAGAGATGTAGAGTTAAGCATGCTTCAGAGGATCCCAACCTTTCCCTTTGGATAGAAAATGTATACATAACAGCATAAGAAAATTATTAAATGAAAAAAATATAGAACAACAGGCCTAATATTTGTGCGAGGATTCGACAATAATACAAATAGATAAATAAAATAATTTAGAACAAAGTAATTTATTTCGATGGTGAATACATTAAAGCAGTGCTTCTCAAACTTTCCATGCAGGCGACCCAATTTTCAATCATAATTTTTATCGCGCCTCCCTATACATAATAATGCAATAATAATGCAATTTGACACTAAAGCTAAAAAAACGATCTTAATTATAAACCGTACAAATTAACAAGATACAGTCGACTCTCGATAATACGAACCTCTCGATAATTCGAAGCATAGGGTCAGTCGCTAGAAAAACTCTTGATATTTCGAACTAAAACGATACGTTTATGTACACTCAATATTTCCAAGTAAAATCTGTGGCTGACCTGACCACAACACGCAATAATTCTAAGTTATCTTATAAAATTTCGACTGTTCGAACACTCACTATCATGTACAATCCTGTAGCAAACAGGTTGGAGCTTACAAACTTTGTGTTGTATTGTCTCTGCGTGTCCTCCCTGTAACGTAGCCCCTTTAATGACCATCTGTCTGCTACACTTTTTTTGTGTTCTCAGGTTCATCAGGCGAAAATACACTTTTTTTGCTTTCCTTTTTGGACAGTAGACCCACCACACCTGTTGTCAGCTGTCCATATGTTTCGTTTAACACGTGGTCTTGCTACACATGTGTCCAGAAAGGGTGGTCCAGTATTGTGAAGAGATGCGTAAGAATGTATTTATTGAATGTATTCTTTTAATACAAGACTTTTAACTTCTGTATAATATTTATATTGTATCATATGAGCTTTTTAAAAATACTTTAAAATAATTTTATATATATGTACAATTGTTGTTTAAGGAACATAGTTTTAAAATAAAATATCACAAAAAAAAATTATCTTCGTGTATTTGGGAGTTCCCCCCCCCCTTCCCTCTTGATCATTCGAAGTTTTTCACGGGTCCCTCCGACTTCAAACTAACGAGAGTCGACTGTACGCATTAAATTATATATGTTACTTTATATATATAAAGTAATATATATTTTATGTTAATTACTTTAAAGAGTAATAGGATATAATTATTAGGTTGTTTTTCTTTTCTCTAATTTTTAAATTGAAACAGATTGCAAAATGATATTTAATTAAAGATTTAGTTCATCCATTTCTGAAAGTACAAATGTCATTAGAAAAATAGTCTAGAACAGCGACCTGAGGTCTAGCGGGCCTTTTTAATTGGCTGGTCATAACCCATTACTCTGAGAAATTCATTGATTTATTTATATGAAAATTTAGTGGGAAATTCTTTGTTAAAATATGAAATATATCAATTTTGCTTTTTGCTGTAGATGTCGTATGGGTGCGAATCGGTATTTTTTTTCCTGATTATTGATAACAGACAACACACATACCAACAAATTTATGTGAGTGGAACTAATTTTTAATTTTACTTTTTCATATCATGCTAGTGAAAAATATTCGAAGAAAATAGATTGTTTCAAGACGATTGGGAAATTGTATAGTTTGTAGGGAAAAACAAGCATGATTCAGTAATTGTTTGATTTGTCACGAAAGTGTATTTAAAAGATACCAATGAACAGGAATCGTTCAATGACACTTTTCCTCGAGGATCTCTTTCAAGAAATGATAAATAGACTTCCTTGAATATTCTTTACGACAGCAAAAAAAATGTCTTTCAGTGGTAATGTCTCAGCGATAACAAAGACACCCTATGAAATTTGTTATATCATTGGTTATCATATGAAACCGTTTACTGATGTAGAAAGTGTGAAAGAATACTCTTAAATGCTTCCCATTAAGAAAAAATTCAGTGACGAAAATAAAAAAATATCAAAAATGATAATTAAAAAAAGCAAAATAGGAGTTATAATATTCTGATCAATTTCCACGTTTTAAATTTTCTATGTTATCTTGATCTTAAAGCACCTCCCCTCCATTAATCCTCATGTTGCGGACCACGTGAAATAGCCAACATGTGTATGCGGCCCGGAAGTAAAAACGGTGGAGTACCTCTGGTCTAATCTATTGCTTTCTATCATATTCATCACATCTGCCATTCTCGTGAACGTTTGCGTGGGTCTGGGCAACCTATCGGATGTCTGCGCATAACATGTAAAAATGCTGTACCTCGTACAATTTCCGTCAAGTCGATACTTCTATAGCTACCGAATCTACATTGAACGTACATTTTATAATTTATGCTTTAGTTGTAATTCACAGTATTAAATATTTACGGCAGTAGATTAAAACAAAATCATAGATACACTTTTAAGTCGTAAGCGAACATTTGACGATAATAAAGTATCAACAAGTACACAGACGACCATGTGTGTGTGTGTGGTTCCGAAAATTGTATATAAATCAAGGAAATATTCTGAAGAATATTTAAAACTTTGGATTTACCACTACTGAAGTAAATGGAGAACAAAAAGCCCCTGTATGTTATGTGTGAAAACCTACAAATCTGAAGAACATGTGGAAGTTGTTTTTAAAACCGTGGAAAATCATTTAGCCATGATGGCAAAGAATTTTAAAAAGTATTTTCTTACTGACGATAACTTGATAGCAAGTTACGAGTGGGTTAGGGATCCATTTCAAAAAAATTCAGAAGAGCTCTCATCTTCCGAAGAAGAAATCTTCATAGATTTTTCATTCAGTGGCGAAATTAAAAGTTAATTTTGAAATAAAACGCTCTTTGAATTTTGAGCACAGGTGGATGATGAATTTTCTACAGTGAAAACAAAAGCATTTCTTATATTATATTACCCCATTTTCAACATCCTATCTTTGTGAAACCGGATTTGCTGCGGTGGCTGCTTTGAAGACAAAGTATAGATCTCAGTTAAATATAGAAAAATAACCCAAAGTGTCAATTTCTAATATTAAGCCTACCTTTCAAAAATTTTGCTCTGCAAGGAGAGCCCATGGAAGTCACTAAAAATTATTAAATTTGTTCTTAATTTAGTATTAAGAAATTAGATAAATACCTTGTGCAGTACTGATACATTAAAAGTATATTGTTTGAAGTACCCGCTCTTTGTACGATTTCATTTTTAAAAAAATAAACCAATATTCATGATATAATAGCTGAATTGCAAAAAGAGTAAAACCAAGTGCAAAGTATACAAAAATATAAAACGATTTTTTAAATGATTGGTCACATTGTAAATAGTTTTAAACGAACAGTAATTTTAAGCCTCACAGGATTAGCATTTGGAATTAATGTTAAATAATGAAAAAGAATATAAAATTGCGATAAAGAGTAATTGTGTTATTTTTAACACGCTTTTATAAGTTTCATAACGGAATCTTAGAACTCGATTTTTACCCACTTTAAGAAAAATCGGAACGCTCTGTACTGATAATGTTAAAAAGGGCTTTTTCAATGTACCTTTTCTAAAAACCTGTTGGAAATACAATCCCCAAATTTTTTTTCCAAGTTAAGCATACACTAATATTATACTGAAATGAGCTTTTTTTGAAATTTCTATTAGTTTTTCTTAAAATTTTTTTATTTGATGTATAGTGAGAAAACAGTGTTTTTCGACAGAAAAAAAATTATAAAAAAAGATGTATACAAAATTTTGCTAAAAGCTCATTCAGTATATACTAGAATATATAAAAAATGTGTCATGTAAGTTTTGTTGACATCAGATATATACTTTCTGAGAAAAGGTACATCGAACCTTCAAAAGTGACATTTTGAGAAAAACACATTTTTATAAAAAAAAGTTACCTTATCAAAACATTCCAGCTCCATATTCCAAATTTTCAGCATTTTTTAAATTTTCATCTTCTTGTTTCATTCTTTTAAGTCTTTTTACTTTTCTAGTCTCCTTAGTTTTCTGTAAATTGGCATATCTTACCCTTGTACTGCTCTCTTTGTCGAGATGTTCCATGCAGTATGTCGCATAATATCCTTGCTCTATGTTAAGTTTTTTTAAAATATCCAGCTTTGTTGCATTCCCTTTATTAAAGGATGCAATAGCATCATATGTACCAAAGGAAAGTGTTTCTATGTGCACAAATGTCTTTTTGGGGACACGAGACCAAATAACATTATTAATGATTTCATTCGGATTCTGCGTGTTTCCATGCAAGCACTTTTTCAATAATTCTGGATCCGAAAGGTCCCTAAAAATAGACCTAATGGCTTCAACAACAGCAACTGGAAGATTATGTTTGTGGAGATAAAGTTTATTTTCCAATTAAGCCTTCTTACACTGACACCATGTGTCAAGACCTGATGGATAAAATCTATGCTGTGGATTTTTATCCGTAGATATTTTGTGAAGAAATATTGCCCATATATAGCTTGTTTCATACACTTTACATTTGATAAATTTCTTCAAATGGCAAGACCATAATATGTTTGCAATTGATCAATAGTTGCTTCTGTTAATCTATTTTTGCCACATAATGCTTTGCCATCTGATAATTTTTGCCCACTCATTTTTGCTTTGAAACGTCGGAGGCGAGATCCCATCCGTTTCATAACATGCCCTAAGGAAATTTTAAAAAATGACGTCAAACTTCAAGGCGACACAAGAGGAAGTGCAATCTTTACCTTTTTTCTGTCGATTTAAATCGGTGACTCGCGTTTAGACGATTTTTTAAAAACTAAATTTTAGCACTTCTAACTAAGCTAGAGATAAAAATGAGGTATTTTTGGAAAGGTAATGCGCTGAAAAATTTAAAAATGCAATAACCTGAAATTCACCTTTTAAAAAAAATTTTACCTTTCCAACTCCCCTTAAAAGATTGGATTAATTTAAAATTTTGCACACTTGTCGAGGACCGATGACAACATAATAATTTCATAATTTTGTTCCATTGCCCTTATCAGGATCGTCAGGAATAGTGATAATCAGATTTGGCGACAATTCCATGTAACACTTCCAGATTTGGCATTTTATTGCATATACAATTTTCAAATTTGGCGACTAATTCCATATACCATTTCCAGATTTGGCGACTATTTCCAGATTTAGCGACTAAAAGAATAAGGTATCACCCTAAAGCGAGTGTTTTTATAGCTAATTATATGCAAGTGTAAAATACACTTGCGGTTAATAAAAATAAAACAAAAGAAGTGTTCTTTATGTGAGAAAGTGGAGGGTGGTTGTGTGTAAGCAATTTCCAACCATAATATAAACATTTTTCTTCTGAAAATGAAAATAAAAAAAAAAGGCTCGTGCATGCGAAAAAAAATTTATCTTCCAACTGCTAAATATTTTTTTATAAAGCAATACGCTTAGAAGTGATGATAGGAATTAACATTATAGCAATACGTTTAAAAGGGGATAATACGATTGACTCTTATTATTATCATTCTTTTATTAACTCGCTTTCTTGAATGTCTGTCTGAGTAGAATTTTGTAATTGATTAAACTGTGTGACTTTCCAATGAGTTACAGATTTGGAATTTGGACCATAGCTCAGAAGTAGATGACAATGTATAAAAATGTAAAAAAAAAGGGGGGGAAACGTAAAGGAGGAATTTTATACATTTTAGTCTGTTATAAAAATATGGTACATTAATTTTTTTTTTAATTCGAACTTTTTCTACTAGCCACGTAATTCCAGCTTCAAATATCAAACTCAAGGACAAATTCAACAATGAATAAATGATAGTTTAAAAAACTAAAAACACGCTTTTTTATTGTAGATCGAATTAAAAAATGAAAAATAAATTACAGTTTAAAAAAAAAACTAAAGAACATGCTTTTATACTGATTCGAACTAAAAAGTAAAAAAATAATTCTTAATATAAGAATAAAATGATGAACGCGAGAAAATTAATGTCATTGGGGTAAAAGCGTGGGGTGCTTTGTACTACATTTTCACACTAACTCAGCATTTCGGAATAGAACTAGTAAGAAATTATAACAATTAAATAGAGAAGCAGCCCACGCTTTTACCCCATGACATTAATTTTCTTGTTCATCATTCTATTCTTATATTAAGAATTATTTTTTTTTTACTTTTTAGTTCGAATCAGTATAAAAGCGTGTTCTTTAGTTTTTTTTTAAACTATAATTTATTAATATTTAAAGCGAGAAGATTTCAAAATGTCTTAACCCGGGGGAGCAAGCGAGCACTCCATACTAACGTTAATAATCGGGCAGGGTGACTCATTCACACACCAATCCTTTCTTTTTATAATTATTTTTATTGTACACGATAAAAATCGTAATTCCAGTGAATAATTTAATTAAGAGAAAGTGTACTTTTCTAATTTCAAGGACTTTTCAATATTTCTTTGATAGTTTGAGAAAAAATCCAATAAAACTGAACTTAAATGATTCAAAAATGTGCATGACCTTACTACAGGACGCAAATCACAGACACTTTTCTCTAATATTACAGGAATGTTATTTGCAGGCAAAACTGCAATATTTTGTTCAAGTTACTGTAGTTTTACTGTCCTTTGATGATCGACAAATATCGTATTGAACTTTTTCTTGCTTGTATCTTCTTGACAGGGCGCAGTGTATTTTGTGGTTGTTTGTGGCTTCATATTTCAGACGATGGAAGTTATCGAGAAAGCATTTGAAAATTTTCCTTTCGTTTCATGTTAATCACTTTTCTCAAATTAACTTTCGCTATCATGAGTAATGTGCATTATTTCAGCAGGTTCTTCCCTTGCTTGATAAGGGGTGAAAAGTGAATTAAGTCATCCTTTTCTTCCTATAAATTATATCAGTGTAAATGTGATTTTTTAGAATGCCAGAAAGTATTTTGTGTGTTTTCTTCATTCCAGTTTTTTTAAATCTTTTATTTTCGATAGGCTTACGCCTCCCTTGTAGGGTTATCACGCCCACCCCCAGGGGTTCTCCTCACAGTTTGATTAACTCTGCATTTAAGTCAATTAAATTACACAGAAATTCAAAAACATAGCTAAAATACAAAGTAAGTAACAATTAAGAGATATGGTTTGGAATAAACCAGAAATAAAATGACAATTTTAACTGTGAATGTTCTGTCAATAGTAATAATGTTATCGACGTACACATTTCAAAACTATTCTAACAATGCGAGCATTCAAATAGTATTTTTAAAAAAGAGATAATATATGGATAAAAGAAATAGGTGAAAAAAATAATTACTAAAGAATGTACTAAAAAATAATATAAAATAATATATTATTTACGTTATTTTTATAAATAAAGATATACACACACAAAGGAAGTTAATGGGATAATTTTTTTCTAAACAATAATTATAAATTCTTTTTTAATTACTGAGCTTGTATGTTCAGAGTTACTAGATTATTATATATTTGTATAAATTAAGTATACATACGTGTGTGTTATATGGAAACACATACTTATGTATTTGGAATCACTGATCGAATTCTCACTAAATTTAGAACTTGCTAATTAGAAAATTCATCCTTCCACTCTTGGGAAAAAAATTGAATTCCATTTTTATTCACTTACAGGTAACAATTTTTCGCAGCTGCTTAAAAAGAGTCCAAGTTATTAGGGAGGCCATTTTTTTGTTGTTGTTTTTTTCGTAATTAGCGATATTTATTTTTCATTTGCACAATGATTCGAGAAAACTAAACTATAATTTAAAATTATATGATCATGATAAACATGTATCGCAAATTTGAAAGAAAAAAAAAACAGTGAATCACAGAGGTTTTTGTCAAGTGCGGTGAAAAAGTTTTATCGAGTGTGTGTGGGTAACACTTCTTCACATAATGGCAGAAATAATAAAACTGGAGTTGAAAATTTAAGCAAAAGAAATTTTCTTCACCATTATTTTTGAAACGCGGCCATTCTTACCCCTTCAAACTATACACAATAAGAATATCACACAGTTTTATTTTATTTTATTTTCTTACCACTTGTGAAAAAATTAGGAAAAAATAGTCTTGTCAATTGATATAACTTGAAACTGAGTTTTAATATTTCACCTCATTTTGCGTTCATTTTAGAAATGAGTCAGCCAAACGAGAAGGCCTCACGTGAGTCATCCATTTGAGACGTGATGCCGTGGCTAGTGAGTTAGTGTTTCTTGACGTCGCACGGTGGAGTATGACGAGGGATATTGGTGGTAGACCTCTTAATTTTAAGCCTCAGTCAAATGACGAGGAATACATCTAGGCTGGCATCTCCTCTCCCAACTACCACACGAAACCAATAAGAGGATAGTAAGCGTCCTTGAGCTGCTGATCCTAGCCACTAGGCTATCGTGGCCACAAGTAAAACAGAAATAATCCAATTGGATTGATTGTTAACTAACGTGGTATTTCAAAGCAACGTTAGCGCTATTCATGATGGACTTCGAGCTGGTTAGGTGACGCGAGGACGACACCTCAAACTCAAAATGTTTACGTCACGAGAATGGGAAGACTTTGAACCTCCATATATTTAGCAGGCATTAGTATTTGAACGTACGAGCAATATAAGCCACGAGTTCGTGACCAGAACTAATCGGCTAACCAATCACAACTATTATTTAAACCTGTGCCTGACCCTTTGTATAACATTATGCACATGCTTTTTGTTACATCATTGAAAAGTAAACAATTCAACAGCTGGCTACAAATTGTTAAAATTAAATATGAGTTGAAGATGGTAGCTTTGAAATTTATTTGGCAACATTTTCAAAATGGATCGCCACACAAACTAAAAAAATCTGAATCGTAAGGACTACGAAAAAAAATAGTTTTGTTTAATAACATTCTAAAGAAATTCAACAAATCACCAAGTTAATAGTGTATCTAGCAAAAGGTTAGTTCAAAAATAAATTCACTTATTTGGAAATCAAAATATTCGGCTTCGAGCGTAATTTTTTAAAAAACTTACAATGCAAATTGAAGTTTCCGTTTTGTCACGCTAGCTGCAAAGAGATTAAATTGCGTGGAAAATAATAATAAACAGGAATAGATTATTGAAATGATCGCAAAATTTCAATAGAACGAAAATCTATTTGGAATTGAGATGAAAGAAGGGAGCCGCGCGGGGGTTGGGCCGAGGGAGCTGATTCCGTGAGCTTCTATGCAGGTGCAGTGGCTGTCACAAGAACGAACAATACCGGTCAGCCCTCATTCCCTTTGACTGTCAGTGAATCTCCCTGTCCGACGATATTAGTATCGGTCTTCGATGCTGGAGAGGTGGAGGGGGGGGGGAGGCGTCCTGATGCAACCTACACACGGCCCGAAAGGATTAAGGAAAGAGATTCGACCTCCAACGGAGCAGATTGTTTTGGAACAATTAAACTCCACTTCCGGACGCTAATTCTGCTAAATGAATATGAAGATGAGGAATAGAATCGGAAAGAGCGTCAGGATATTTTAAAGTGGGCATTTGGTGAATAACGTAAATCAAATGAAATTCCGTAAATTATTGAGCAAATATTATAGTTTAAAATTAGGCATTGCACATTTATAAATTTAAAGAAAGTAAAATTTATTATCAAAATTATCAATACGTAAATTTTAAACCTCATACTTACGATTCAAATAAAAAGTAATCTAGTTTACACACAGATTAGGAGAGAGTGCTTTTCTTTTTTTACTGCAAGAAAATATTTTGACTTCATTCAGAGAAAGAAAAATCTGATCCTAAATATAGAAATTATATGCGAACAAAATGTCAGATAAAAATATTGTTAAAAGAAAGGCTCAGCTTTAGAAACAAAAAGAGTTGTGGATTTTGAAAACAAAAAATAAATAAATAATTTTTCTAAAATTTCTCGTATTTATTGTTTTTTTTAACAGCATAAGGCGTGTAAAACTAACCTTACATTTGATAAAATCTAATACTTGAAACAAAGTGAATGATCTTTTAAATCATGGAATAAAAAAAGGGCTGCACACAAAGATGTCTGAATCTGAGCATTATTCATTTTGATGTCTTTAAAACTCCTTTCATTTTGGGAGGCGATTAAAAAAAAAAACGAATGATAACGAAGTCGGGGGATATAGTTTGGTGTTATGCTAAATATCTATCATTCCCATCCAAAATTCAATTACACTACTAGAGAGCTAAATGATTAAAGAATTCGTTAGGCTAAGTAAGGATTGTGACGAATCGCGTGCGGTGGATTGTTAGTATAACTTTTGACTCGGAGAAGCTACTACGTTCTTTTCAGTTCCAATCGTCATCTATATCATCAATCTCTATCTATTGTATAGGCCGCGGTAGCCTAGGAGTCAAGGAATCGGATCATGGCTGGCATGTCATGAGTTCGAGCCCAGTACCACGAAAGACCCGCCGTGTAGGGGAGCGATGCACGTTAAATCTGTCGAGAGCTCAAACGTCCTACCGTAGATGTGGTAGTTAGGAGAGGATGTGCCAGCTCAGGTGTCGTCCTCGTCAGTTGACCACGGTTCAAAATTACGAGGTCCGTCACCAAAAGGCTTCGTATAGCTGAACAGTGCGACGTTAATATTCGCTCACTCAATCACTATCGATTGTATATAAAACATTAGAGTAAAATAGTGACGATGAATGCAATAAGGTGTTAGAATTAAAAAAAAAGTATTATCCAAAATATATAATGTCGGCCTATACGCGCGTCAAAAAGCCAAACTCAAATACAGAGGGATATAGGTTGGAAATGGCTTCTCAAAAGCAACCGAATGGTATCAATAAAACACCATATGACCGAGTCAAGCAGTACCGGGAATGAATGCAGCCGAGCGGATCAATGATGGTGCCAGGAAAAAACTTCTGCAGCTGGTGCAATTGAAATTATGCAAATATTTGATGAAATCGCTTCTAGACACCATCTGTGTAAGCATCGATTGTGTACGATCATCGTTTATGAAGGTACATTAGGCAGCAGCTAGTGCATGTTTCACTACGACGTTTGTCAACAATCCATTTGGACATAAGTGTGATCGTCAATGGTTTCTGTGCTCATTGAAGCCAACAAAACACTTACCACTGCTAAATAATACTTTCCCTGAAGAGCTAGTGGTTGACTTTAAACTGTGCGCTTATGTGTAAAAGCTCACTGGACTCGGACAAAGTGCCCACGTTCGAACGGATTTGTGTATGGAGACGAGTACCAGAAATTGGCCCAGCATTCGTTGCCGACACTAGTCACCAAAGTAAAAAAAAAAAAAAAAAACGAGCTTTACAGTAGTCGCATATGATGTGTAACATCTGACATGTTACAGTGGTAAATACGCAATAGCAACTTAAATCCTGAAAAAAATGAATCGAGTATGATTGGAAATAATTTTCTATGGAATAATTATATCTTAAATGAAAATTTTATTTAATTAACACAAAGAGAGTAATGCAATTTTTTACCAAAAATATTTATTCTTGTTCAATTTGGGGAAGAGTGGAGACAATAGATTTATAAAAACTAAAATATGACACATATACTTGTGTTTTCAAAGTATTTAAAAATCGTTGAAAAACAGCTTCAATAACAGTACCACTGTTAGTTGTCGAAACATTTCGATTTGTGTTCATTTCGAGCTTCAGTTCATCTTTCAGAAAAGCTATGAGCGGCTCAGCTTCTGGCAAACTGAAGTTAACTTTAAAATCACCACTCAAAATCATGGGAAGCGAATGATAGTTTTTTTTTTTTTTTAAAAAGAGCAGAGCCACCTTCAGTATACAATAAAAGTAAAAATGCAAGAAATCTTTTATTTTTTTAACTGTTTGATTCGGAGAAATGTATGTGGCTGTTTGTCCATTTTCAACTAAGCATTCCGCCGCACATATCTCCCCAATATATTGACTTGCATGTTTAAAAATTATAATTATTAGCGAAAATCACAACACACACACACACACAAATACCCGTTTACTTAATTAGTTTTTTTAATCGAGAAAACTTTTTTAATCACAATTAAAAATATTATATTGACAGCGACAGGAATTAACCTCAAAGTATGAAAAAGATAGGCACTAAAATATGTATTCAAATAATACTATATTATTTAATCGTATTCTTTTAAGAATGATGATCTTTGTCAGACACTTAACAGTAAATATAGTTATTAATATAGTTTACACAGATAAACATAACTTCAGATTTCCCACACAACGAGCCCTGGCACTTTGAAAATTGAGCGTAAGAATCGCAAGTTTATTCTGGATGAAGTCTAATAAGACTTGCTGGTATGTGCGAAGTGGATTTAGAGTCAAGTAAACGAAACAGAGTTTTTGAATTATAATTTTCTGAAATGCTTAATTTAACAATATAAAACAAAAAACTGGTGGTACTAGAGTTGGAACCAGATGCGAGGGTAGCGAAGAGACACCATCAAGCACATGTTTAAAAATTAAAAAAATATTAGAAAAAATAAAAAATACTCGTTTATTTAATCGGTTAGTTTTTTTTTTAAATCGAGAAATCTTTTTGTTTATCACAATGGACTAAATTCATGTGACGTCACGATCACGTGAAAACTGTGTCACGTGATTACGCTGCCGTTTGTTTACTACCATCGCTAGGACTATTTTGCTATCGCAGTTTCACATTGTACTTTTAAAAATGTCTCATTTTGCTAAAATGGTTGTTCAATCAATAAATGAAAATATGATTGAGGAAAAAAATCACTTTTTTTCATATACCAGTGCAAAATATGAGTATTTTGAAAGCATGTTGAAACGTGAGGATTATAAACCATCTCCTCCCTGTTTATTATGTATGCAATTACTTTGAAGAATATTTTCAATACCGACGCCAGCTTAAACCAAACTTTATTCTCACTATTTTTGTCTTCACAAAAGAAACCTGTTCTAAAAGGATTTTGGAGAGGTCTAGACTTTCACAAACATGTAAATACTTCAAAGCAAATTTTTGTTTATTTTAAATAAAATTATATTTAGATCATACATAAGAAAGTAAAATATGTTAGTTAACTTAAGCAAATTTTTGTTTATTTTAAATGAAGTTATATTGAGAACATATAATGTTTAATTAACTTAAGTTTTACTTATTTTATGCATCTTCAGAGTAGTAACAGAGGTACTTAAGTGTTTAATCATCTAAGATTCGAACACAAGAATCTGTTTATAGATAAATCATACTATTATTTTTTATAAACTATATGTAATTCAATAAGAAGAAAAATATATTTAAGACTAAAGATAATTAAATTGAATTTCTGATAATTATTGCACCTTTTCTGATGAAACATTCCCTTAAAATTGTATAATAATTTTTAAAAAGTAGATCAACGTATTAAAGGCACTTTATACAAAGACAATTAAAAAAAAGTATTCAATTTGTCATAAAAAATTGTAATGCAAACTTTTAATATAGTTCATACTAGCATTAATAACATTAATTTGTGATCCAAGTGTCGCATACCCATGCATTATATTTAGTATCCCTGATATAAAAGTGCAATTTCCAATAGAAAACTATTCAGTTCTGCAAAGCATTGTACTAACGAGTAAAATTACAAACACATGTTCATTAAATGCATGTTTTTTTTCCAGGAAAGTTACAATTTTTTGCAATTTTTTTTCGATACTTAATATAACAAGGTTTTTAAGCATTCTGTACACATGCATGGCTGAAGGTAACTCTTTATTAATTTTAATGTGCTTAAAGAGCACTTGCTATAGTGACTGCAACTTAGAGAAAAGTATTATAACAGTTAATACATGTAGAAATAACTCATTATAATCATTTAGTTAATTATTAGCCCTGATTATGTACTTTATATGTAATTAAATAACTCATAATAATGGATAATCACATTACAATGAATATATCCTGAAAATTATATGTTAATATGAATCATTGCTTTAACTAAAAAATGAAATAGTATTTTCTTTTATTACTTTAGACAATCATTTCTAAAAAAAATTCCAAACATTTTTAAAGAACAATTACTAAGTAAATCAGACAGTCAAAGATGGAGAATGTTATTTTATTAGAAACATTTCAAATATCTTTAAATGCTCCATAATATTGTAAAACACATACATATATATGCAATGCAGTGTAAAAATAAAATTCATTTTCATCCAGTAACTGTTCCACAGTAAAATAAAATATTCATTCGAATTTTAAGTGTAGGTAGGCAAACTTGATGTAAATATAGTGTTAAAAAAATTCATTTTCATGACAGGATAAATACCATATCAACTCTAATATTTTATGTACAAAAGGGGGGGGGGGAGAAAAGGCGATGGAAAAAAATACACTTTCACCAAAAAATAATTATCTACATTTATCTAAAACTTTCATATTACCTAATAATCTATATACACAGGCTTCAAGAAACAAACGTTTTTGCAAGTTTAAAATGTACTTCAATAAAAAAAAATAAGATAACAACAAATCATGAAATTAAATTTGATCATTTCTAAAAATTGTTGCCTTTTGCGATGGTATCATTCCCCTTAAGAATATTTTATTTTAATTTAAAGAAAGAAATGACATCAATTTTTAATAGTAAATAATAATTATTAATTATTTAGAAATCAATAAATTGTGAAATGTAAAAATCAAAGAAAAATTTATTTAATTTTTGTAAACATTACTTTCACAAATTATCATCAAATTGTTTTACTTCAGAATAAATATTTTCTCTTGACTTTGAATTATGAATTAAAATTATAAACAGACATTTTTTTATATTATATACACTTAACTGACTCTATTTGATAATAATAGTGAGTTCTTTTTAATGAAACGATACAATTGTTATTAGATAGTCAAACAGTTTCAAGTTTTTTAAAAAAAGTTGTATTGATCCTATATACTGTAAGCCATTCTTGCGCAAAAATATATAATTAATAACTACTAAATTAATTAAGAATTAAAATAACTATTAGCTGTGTACCAAGTGCTAGGATCCAACCTAAATAAATATACCAGCTAACACTATTTGAAGCAGACGAATACCTTAATTAGATAAATAAATCAGAATACAGCAAAAATTTTATCAAAGAGTTGTTGAGAGTTTTTCCTAACAAATATATACACTAGAATAATGCATAAAATACAATGATATCATATATTTTAATTAGATAAATTAAAGCCAAAGAATGTCAACAACTTGCGTATTGGATTCTACCACGGTATTGAAAAGCACGTGGAATTGTTGCCCAATTTGTCACGTGATTACTCGCTTGGTGCCAGTCAGTCGCGAATTTCCCCCATTATAAATATTATATTGACAGCGACAGGAATTAACCTTAAAGTATGAAAATGATACGCACTAAAATATTTATTCAAATAATTCCTTTTTTTTCTTTCTCGTATTTTTTTAAGAATGATTATCTTTGTCAAACCCTTAAAAGTAATTATAGTTATTAATATAGTTTACACATAATAAATATAACTTCAGATTTCATACACAACGAGCCCTGACACTGACAATTGAGCGTAAGAACAGCAAGTTTAATCTGGATAAAGTCTAATAAGACTTGCAGAAGTCCGGTATGTGCGGAAGTCTGGCAGCTAATTGCTACAAGAGTGGGACCCCGATACGAGGGTACCGAAGAGACACCATCAAGCGCATGTTTAAAAAATAGAAATATTAGAGAAAATCACAAAAATACCAGTTTACTTAAATCAGTTAGTTTTTTTTAATCAAGAAATCCTTTTTTATCCCAATTATAAATATTATATTGACAGCGACAGGAATTCACCTCAAAGAATTAAAATGATACGCACTTAAATATTTATTCAAATAATTCCCTGATAATTACTCGTATTTTTTTTTAAGAATGATGACCTTTGTCAGACGCTTAACAGGAACTTTTATTTTTAATATATGTAGGGTTGGATATGTGCAATGTCACAACACCTCCCCCTGTACTTAGGGTGGAGTAGTCCCCACTGACGTCACACCCCGCCAGGAATGTGACACACGGGAAATGAGGCAGACGGACGTCAGAGACGCTAAGCTCTAGACGTAGGAGGAAGACGTTCTCCTTTGGTGTTTACTATAGTTTAAATATTTCATCCTTCATTTTGTTCAATAAAGCATTTATCATTATTAGGTTGTAGTCATTTTCCCATATTTTGGGGGCTCGGCCTTTCTCTTGCATATTAAGGAAAATCTCTTCTAGACGAGAAATTTTTTTTTTATAAGACGCGTTAATATTTTTTTTCCTTCAATGAACGCTACAGGGCTAAAAGTGTAAAAACGACTTGTAGGACTATCTTTTTATTGGATTCTTGTGCCTCAACTGGTTCTGGCTTAGTGTACGGACTGCTCCCCAACCCCAGGTAGGCAAAATTTAATTAAACGTATTTTTTGTTTGTTTATTTTGTCTTTCAAATTACTGTATTTAGTAGTTTTAACTCAGAGTGTGATTGGGAAATTTTGATTACAACCTTGCACCGTCTATAAATTTTCAAAGTGGTTAATTTTGTATATTAAGATGTCCTGTAAAAATATTAAATTAGGTGATATTCCTATAATTGCCAATTCGTTGAAATGTGGTACAACTCGTGCTGTAAAAACATTAAATTCTATATTAGGATTCACCGAATTTGACCGTTCTTCGCGAAATAAAATAAGAAATTTTTCCACATTCCCTAAAGAGTTTAGAGTCGAAGAACACAAAGAAAAATTTTAACCGAATTCTCATTGCCTGATTTCATCTCAGTCGCTAATTTATTGCATTTAGACGTGGAAACAAATGAGCAAAATTTATGCAATAGTATATTTAAAGCTTTGACGAACTTAGATGAATTCCTACTAACATTAAAAATTCAGAGACGTCCTTTTCTGAAAGCGAGAACGTAGTTTTTTCTGAGAATCAATCCACGTTTCAAAAACGAACATCAAAACTCTCGTTAGACAGGAATTTTTCAACACAGGGAACAAACCAACACTCCCCCTTTCAACATCTGGGCAGCAACGCAACCCTACCCAGTGTTCAAGGCTATTCTTTCATGCCGGCACATCAAAACGTCTCATCTCTTTGTACACAAAATACTTTTCCTCCCCATTCAAACGATGCTTCTTTCTTTACAGAGATGAATACCCAGTTTTGGACTTTATTGCGGGATATTTCAGCGACTAGTAGGAAATTTACTAGCGAAGATTTTTATTCTGTAAATAGTTTCTTTCGCGATATTGAAGAAAATTTTGATTTATTCCCAGCTATCAGTTCCTCTCAAAAATTAATTTTCGCAAAACGTCCAGTGTGTGGAACTGCTAAATCATTTCTTTTTTCACAAAGAAATTTAAATACCTATGAGTCATTTAAAAAAGCTTTAATTGAAGAATTTTCGGATTCAGTTACTTCCATAGAGATTCACCGCGAATTAGAGAAAAGAAAAATGTTTAAAACCGAGACTTTAATGCAATATTTTTATTCCATGCGTGAATTAGCAAATAGATGTGATTCAAAAATTGACGAAGCATCAATTATGCAGTACGTCATTAATGGAATTGATGGGCTTCGTTCAGATAAAATAATTCTACATGGTGCAACCTCATTTTCCGAATTTAAGCAGAAATTACGTACCTATGAAACAGTCATTAAAAACATGGGAATACATAACTCTAATTCACCAAATTTTCGCCATTCATATGAAAGCCGAGGACGCGATTCTAAACAACAAAGCTTCCAAAGAAAACCCACAAAATTTAACGTTTCTGACGCAGCTAAAAATCCCCAACGTTGTTTTAATTGTAATGATATAGGTCACCTATCAAAATCTTGTCCTAATCATTCACGTGGTCCCAGATGCCTCTCGTGTAATCTTTATGGTCACAAATCATTTGAATGCCGACGAACTAATTTAAATAATAGTTCTACACCACCTTCTGGTGTAAATGCTGTACATGAATTGCCTTCTCCTATAAATATGTGTAAAGACGTAACAATTTTTGGCCATAAACTTAACGGGTTAATAGACACAGGCAGCAAAATTTAACACTATTAAGAAAATCTACTTACATAAATATAGATGCACCGCCACTGAAACAAACCAATACATTATTAACAGGTTTTGGTTTTTCGCGAATTAATGTGATAGGAACTTTTGATTCTGAAATTACTATCGACGATCAAATTTTTTCTGTTACTATTTCTGTTGTACCAAATTTTTGTACAAATTATGACCTCATAATCGGTTGTGACGTAATTAAACAAGCACATCTAAATATATTGCCTACAGGCGTAAAATTTTCACAAATTTTAAGATCCTCTGATAGTGTAGATGAAAATTTTATTATGACGATTTCCGACGATTCACCCACATTCGATATCGGTCCAAATGTTTCTCAGCATAATCGAACTGAAGTCAAACAACTGCTATTGGCATACACGCCTAAAAAAACAAAAACTGTAAACATTGAGCTTGATATCGCTCTTACCGACGACGAACCGATATTTCATAAGCCCCGACGTTTGCCATTTGCCCAATGAGATATAGTGGACGCTCAAGTTGATGAATGGGTTGAAAATGGAATTGTTGAGCCATGTTCATCTCCTTACGCTAGTCAAGTTGTGGTAGTAAAGAAAAAAGACGGGAAATCAAGAGTTTGCATTGATTATAGACGCTTAAATCGCAAACTTATTAAAGATAACTATCCTCTTCCTTTAATTGACGATATTTTAGATTGTCTCCAAAATGCTAAAATATTTACTACTCTAGATCTAAAAAATGGATTTTTCCATGTTGTGGTAAATGAAAGAAGCCGTAAATTTACTAGTTTTGTTACTCACAATGGGCAGTATCAATTTAGACGAATGCCTTTTGGACTAAGTACTTGTCCTTCCACTTTTATGCGATACATAAATGCCATTTTCCAACATCTGATTTCGAAAAGTATTGTTCTCCCATATATGGATGATGTTGTTATTCCCGCTGCTAATGAGTCCCAAGCCCTTGAATATCTAAAAAAAGTTCTAGAAGTAGCTTGTGATTACGGACTTGAAATAAATTTTAAAAAATGTCAATTTTTACAAAATAAAATTGAGTTTCTTGGCCATATTATAGAATACGGTAGATTGTTTCCTTCCCCATCAAAAACTAAAGCTGTTATTAATTATACAGATCTTAAAAATATTAAAGACGTTCGCCGATTTCTTGGTCTTACTGGCTATTTTAGAAAGTTTTTACCCTCATATTCGACCATAGCAAAACCTTTGAGTGACCTCCTTCGTAAAGACTCCCCTTTCCAATTTTATGCTGAACAGCAGGCAGCATTTCAAAAATTAAAATACTTACTTTCCCAACAACCCGTTCTAAGTATTTTTAATCAAAATTCTCCCACTGAGATTCACACTGACGCGTCAATTGACGTTTTGGGTGCAGTCCTACTCCAAAAATCCATACATGACAATCAGTTTCACCCTGTATTCTACATGTCAAAAAAGACATCAGACAATGAAAGAAAGTACACTAGTTTTGAACTAGAAGCCCTTGCAGTGGTCGAAGCACTTAAAAAGTTTCGCATCTATGTACTAGGAACATCATTCAAAATTATTACTGACTGTGACGCCCTCGTCAAAACACTAAGTAAAAAATAGCTTAACCCCAGGATAGCCAGTTGGGCACTTTATCTCCAAGAATTTAACTATACAATAGAACACCGTACAGGCTCAAAGATGGCTCACGTGGATGCTCTCAGTCGACCTCCACATTGTATGCTAATCCAAAATAGTGTCCATCTTCAATTTCTCAAAGTACAACAGGCTGATGACCAAATCACAGCGATAAAGACGCTTCTAGAAACAACGCCGCATGATATCGTAAAAAACAAACTTCTGTACAAAACAGTCAATGGCACCGATCTACTAGTGGTACCTGACGAGATGCAGGCTAATATCATTAAAACTGCACATGAACGTGGCCATTTTGCTGTTCTACGCACACAAGATTTAATTACCAAAGACTTTTACATCCCACGACTTAAAGACAAAGTTGAAAAATGCATTCAAAACTGCGTTACATGCATTCTCACAAACCGGAAACGTGGCAAAGAAGATGGCATGCTTAACCCGATAGAAAAGCACGACTTACCACTCCATACATTTCATCTAGATCATTTGGGTCCTCTAGCGACAACTTCTAAAAAATACAAGCACGTTTTTGCAGTGATAGACGCATTCAGTAAATTTACATGGCTGTATCCCACTAGATCTACGGACGCTGCAGAAGTCATAAAACGATTAGAAAACCAACGACATGTCTTCGGAAACCCCGCTAGGATTATCACTGATAAAGGATCCGCACTTACTTCCTCCGCATTTGAAGATTACTGTAATAAGCGAAACATCCTTCATATCTCCATTACAACTGGTCTCCCAAGATCTAATGGCCAAATTGAAAAACAAAATTCCACCATCATTGCTGTGCTGTCAAAACTTTCTGTCGACGATCCTGAGAAATGGTACTCTCACGTACCCCACCTGCAAGAAATCCTGAACTCAACTTTTCAAAGAAGCATCAAGATGACTCCATTTGAACTCCTTTTTGGCACCAAGATGAAGTCTTGCCAGGACATTGAGATAGTCCAACTTCTTAACGATGAGATTACAGCTCAATTCCAAGAACAACGTGATGCTCTCCGTCAAGATGCCAAAAAGCAAATCTACAAAGTTCAAGATGAGAATCGCCGCACGTACAATCTCCGGCGCAGACAAGCTAATAAATATCAACTACACGACCTAGTAGCAATTAAACGCACTCAGTTTGGTCCAGGCTTGAAACTTAAGCAAAAATACCTCGGACCATACAAAGTTACAAAAGTCAAGCACAATGACACTTATGACGTAGAAAAGTGTGATTTCGTCGACGGACCATCAAAAATGTCTGCTTGTGCAGTATTCATGAAACTCTGGCCGAACCAAATTAACTCTACATGATTTCTCCATTAAAAACTGTTCACAATTTTTCTTCCTGTGAAAGACTTTCGTTATAGACATTATCAACAGACTTTTTATTTATTTATTTATTTTTGCTCCCATTTTTATTTGAATGACTAACATTTTCTTATTTCATTTTAGTGCAAATTTAAGTATTTAGAAGTACGAGTATCTTGCTTGAATATGTTCCTGTGTTCCTTATTCTAGATTCTTATTTTAGCCTTGATCTTATTTGTATCGTTAACATAATTTGTTTTACCCCAGTGGTAATGTATGAAATTTTTCCTATTTATCAATTATTACTTTAAAATTGCTCATTTTTCAGTATTTTTGTAATTTTTTTTGATAATATTTTGTGTTGTGTATAATTCTTTTATCTACTGTGTAACTGTGTATATTTTTAATATTTTATTACTATATATCTGTACCATTTTATCATTGTAAAAAATCAGGCGAGGTCGCCTTCCCGGTCATGATGGCCGATGCAGGGTTGGATATGTGCAATGTCACAACCCCTCCCCCTGTACTTAGGGTGGACTAGTCCACACTGACGTCACACCCCGCCAGGAATGTCCGACTGAAGGACACACGGGAAATGAGGCAGACGGACGTTAGAGACGCTAAGCTCTAGACGTAGGGGGAAGACGTTCTCCTTTGGTGTTTACTATAGTTTAAATATTTCATCCTTCATTTTGTTCAATAAAGCATTTATCATTATTAGGTTGTAGTAATTTTCCCATATTTATAGTTTACATATATCTATATATATAAAGGAGAAAAGCGACTGACTGACTGACTAATCACGAAATCTCTGGAACTATTCAACCTACAGACTTGAAATTTGGTAGACATGTTCCTTTGATAGAGTAGACATCAGCTAAGAAAGGATTTTCCGAAATTCGAAACGCAAGGGGCGTTACGGGGAGTTAAGGGCTTTAATAATAACTGTTTCCATGTTTAAACTACTTGATGTACAATCTTAAAATTGGGTAAGCGGATTTCTTTCAGAGAGTAGAGATCCGCTACAAAATGAGTTTGCTGAAAATCGACCCCCAAGTGGCGTTGCAGGGGCTTAGGGGGCGTTATAGATAATTATTTCCATTTTTAAACTATTTGACGCACTGTCTTTAAATTTGATATATAGATTCCTTTCGTAGAATAATGATCAGTTACAAAACGGGTTTTGTGAAAACAGACTTCTAAGTGGCGTTGCGGGGGATTAAGAGGCGTAATAGATAAATATATCCGTTTTTAAACTACTTCACCTACCTGCTTGATAATTGGAAGGTAAGTTTCTTTCCTGGAGTAAATATCCGCTACAAAATGGGTTTTGGGAAAATTGACCCCCAAGGGGTGTTGCGGGGGCGGGGGGTTTAAGGGGCATTATAAATTCCTATTTTTAAGTTATTAGACGTACAGTCTTGAAACTTAGTAAGCAGATTCCTCTCATAGGGTAGAGATACGCTAAAAATGGGTTTCGTGAAAATTGCCCCCAAGTGGCGTTGAGGGGACTTAAGGGGCGTTATAGATAATTATTTCCATTTTTAAACTATTAGACGCACAGTCTTTATATTTGATAAAGAGATTTCTTTCATAGAGTAGAGATCAGGTATAAGAAGGTTTTGTGGAAACAGACCTCTAAGTGGCGTTGCAGGGGTATAAGTGGCGTAAGAGATAAATATTTTCGTTTTTAAACTATTTGACCTACCTGCTTGAAAATTGGTAGGAATGTTTCTTTCATGGAGTAAATATCCGCTACAAAACGGGTTTGGAGAAAATTGACCCCCAAGGGGTGTTGCGGGTTGTTAAGGGCAGATATAAATAATTATTTCTTTTTTAAACTATTAGACTCACAGTCTTGAAATTTGGTTAGCAGATTCCTCTCATAGGATAGAAATACACTGCAAAATGTGTTTTGTGAAAATCGACCCCTAGGTGGCGTTGCGGGGGTTCAAAGGGTGTTATTGATAATCTTTTTGCATTTTTAATTAATTGGACGCACAGTCTTCAAATTTTGCTAAGCAGATCCCTTTCATAGAGTGCAATTCCCCTACAGAATGGGTTTTGTGAAAACAGACCCAGAAGTGGTGTTGCGGGGGCTCAAGTGGCGTTATAGACAATTATCCCCATTTTTAAACTGTTCGACGTACAGTCTTGATATTTGATAAGCATATTCCTTTCGTAAAGTAGAGAACCGCTATAAAATGGGTTTCGCGAATATCAACTACTAAGTTTAATTTCGGGAGATTAAGAGGCGTAATCGATAAATATTTCCATTTTTAAACTACTTGATCATCCTGCTTGAAAATTGGTAGGCATGTTCCTTTCTTGAAATAGAGTTCCTCTAACAAAGAGTAAAATGAAAATTGACCCAAAGATGTTTGCGAGGCGTCAAGAGGAGTTACAGAAAAAAATTCCTGTTTTTAATTGTTAGACCCATATACTTGAAATTTGTTAAGCATGTTTCTTTTGTTGAATAGGGATCCACTAAGAATAAATTTTAAGCAAATCAAGTTCTGGGGGGTTGCAGGGGGTTACTGGGACGTATTAACAAAAAAAAATTACTTTTTTCGAGCTACAGGACTATAATAATGAAATTTGGTTTGCATTTTTCTTTTGTTGAATTGAAATCCGCTAAGAGTGGTAATTTTGGAAAACGGCTCTCAACGGGATTACGTGGATATTTATAGTAAAACTTTTGCTTTTTTCTGTTACATTTAGACTTGAAATTTGGCTTGCATGTTCAATTTACGGAGTAGAGATCCACCGAAATTTGGTTTTGCGGGAATCCACTTGGTTTTTGAGTTACGAAAGAGCAAACATCATTCTATGCTTCAATTTTAGAGATTTTTAGAAAATACAAATTAGATGAGTTCTGCCCTTTTTTTTATCAACAGGTGACAGTTACATGTATAAGTATATTTTTCAATTCAATCGAATTCTTAATGCTAGGACTTTGATATCAATAATTTATACATATATATAAGCAGTAAAAATTTATAAAACATCATGAAATACCCAGCGAAGCGGGTGGGTAACAGCTAGTATAAATATATTCTCAGAGAGAGAGAGAGAGAGAGATTTCACACACAATGAACCCTAAGATTTTGTCATTTGAGCGTAAGAATCACAAGTTTATTGCTGGTATGTGCGGAAGGCTGGAAGCTACTAGAGTTGGACCTCGAGACGAGGGTAGCGAAGAGACACCACCAAGCGCGCTGAATGGTAAAATCAAACAGCGCGCGCTTCCCCGACTTTCTGTTACGCATTTCCGTCCCTTTTCACGAAATCACTCCAACAAATATCCAGCAACCGAGAGAGAGAGAATATTAACGTCGCACTGATTAGCAACACGAGGGCTTTTGGCGACGGTCCGCGTAATTTTGAACCATGGTCAAGTGACGCGGAGGACACCTGAGCTGGCACCCCCTCTCCTAACTACCACACCACACCAACGGGAGGACGTTTGAGCTCTCGACAGATTTAACGTGCATCGCACCCCTACACGGCGGATCTTTAGTGGTACTAGGATCGAACTCATGTCCAGCAACTGAGAGTAAAGATGTAACACATCAAAAAGTCTTATACGTATCACCACCATTAATACACAAAGCTTGGTCGCGCACTCAGAGGAAGTCTTTATACAGATTCCATCATCAACCTATTTGATTATTTGGCGATCAGCGAGACTTGGGTGGCAGAAACCATGCCAGTGAATGTGCTTGGTTTTGATCTGAGATCATATTGTAAAACTGCTAAGCGCAGACAAATGGCAACTACATCATCAGTGGCGGTATCATCATCATCATCAAGTCGCAAAGCCAGTGGAGTCGCCATATATCGCAACATCAATAGCTTCACTGATTGTAATAGAGTTAAAATTGACATTTCGGAAAATTATTTGGGATCGAAAGACGAAAAGGCTGTGGATATGTTTGCCTAGTAAAGGTCAAAATGGCATCTTAAAATTTATACTCGGGTGTGTGTAGATCCATCTGGACACAGCGTTAGCAGAAATTAAAATCTTTATGTTACAATCGCTATTAAAATATTTCGAAAACATCGCTAAAATTATATCCGAATACGATTCTGATCTTACTACATCAATTATGATAGTCGAAGACTTTAATGTTAATTTCTCATAAGACCGCTCATTGTCCGGCTTCATGCTCAGCGAGCTCAATTTGTCTTACATCGAAATTTCTGCAACAATGTTAGGTAATACCCATATTGATTTAACGTGTGTTTACCAAAAATCTCAATGTATCCTGTATGCTATTTGTGTCGTATTTTTCGTATAACAGACCTATAATTAATAAGGTTATATTATAACGCAGTAATTACTTGATTTCTTTCCTGAACCCGTTGAAAGTAAATAGATGCCATCATAAACAAAATATGAAAACCCGGAGGACTTTTTAGTGTTCAACATGATTGAGATACATAAATAATAATATTTAATATAAAAAATATTACCCGTTCGAGTCGTATTCACGTACAACACACGGCCATGTTCATGACATGAACCTCTTTTTTTTTTCCTTTAGAAAATTGCAGTTGCAACATGTACTACATGTTTATGTCTTTATTAAAATGGATATCTGCCTCTTTTCAACTATCATTCGTCTTCATATTTATATTATGCTGGCAAGAAATTTCACATTTTCCATATGAAATTGTTCTGCACCAAAAAATTAACTTTATTCTGTCAATTATCTTTCATTATTTTCAGTTTCCTGTTGCCTTTTTTCTGATAAACTCACGAATCTGCTCACATTCTGATGCTTATCAGCAAAAAACTCGATCAAGTGAGGTGATCATTATTATTAAAATTTTTAGATTTTAAGAAGTTGTGTAAAATTAAAATTAAATGATAATTAGGTCATCACTTTCCAACAATTCCCATCGATTGATCTGAAGTTTACGAAATTTTTCATTTGATAAAAATCTACCATTAGGAATTAACTAAAAAATCAACCATTAGTTGACACATCGACCATGCCACCACGACAAATGAATTCATTTTTTTTTAAAATGAGAAGCGGGGTGTAATGGAATAATATACTCAGCGGAGTACTCCCCCCTTGCCGAAAATTAAATACCAGAAAGTCGAATCTACACGTGAAACACACAAAGCTCTTCTCATAATAATCGGTGTAAATAGTGACCTCTTTAAAAAAAAATTGGAAGATATTTAATTATTTTGCTAATTAAATTGTAATCAGAACCACATTGAGGCATTTCATGCAATGATTGATTATTCGAACATTTCACTTTCTTCATAAGGTTTTACGTGTATAATCTACATTACCTATTAGCAAAAGTAAAGCCACGCCGAGTCTTTAATCTGTAATGAAAAAAAAATGCCCCTTAAATGTATCAGGTTATCGCGGATGTTCGATGCACTAGTACTGTGTGTGTAAAACAGTTTTTCTTTCTTTTATTCAGCGGTATTCGCAGATAGATTTGAAGGGTGTTCCAAAAATAAGTATAGTCTTTTTTATAGATAAATTATAATGCAAATAAAAAGAAATTCAATGTCATATACAATTTTTAGATTACTTTTCCACATATTCACCATCAACATTCATGCATTTGTTCTACCGTGAGAAAAGATTCCAGATACCCTCCCAATAAGAATCGATGCTTAGCGACATCTAGAAGTTCTTTGCAACCTGTTGCACCCCTTGGGTGTTTTCGAAGCGATTTCTTGATAGTGCTATATCCAACGTAGGGAAAAAAAATGGAAGTTGGAAGGGTGATTCTTCAGACAACGAAAATATTTTGCAATGTCCTTTGATGGTCGGAGTATCTCATCGTCATCTAAGAACGAAAGTATTCCACTCAAGTCACTTACGCTTCCATTGGACTCAAACGTGTTGATCTATTCTTTGGTATGCAGCGTTGCTCCTCCCATCGTGCATTCCGAAAGTATTTCCTTTTGAAAGGGTGACACGTTTTTACTTCGAAAACAATACCCTATTGCAAAAAAAACTAAACTTATTTTTGAAATGTCTTTCATATATAAAGCTAGTGACCGTGGTAGCCTAGAGGTTATGGTCAAGAACTCACAGTTGGAAATCGCGGGCTCGAATCCAAGTGTCCCTGAAGAGCTGCCGTATAGATAGAGAGAGCTGATGCACTTTCATCAATCGATGCTCAATATCGTCCCGTTGGTATGGTTTGGTAGTTAGGAAAGGAAGTAACAGTTAAAGTGTCGTTCTCGTCACTTAATAGAAGTTCAAAATTACGACATCCGTCGCTCATAGCCCTAGTGATGCTTTATAGCGCTATGTAATATAATTCTCTCTCTCTCTCGTATATGAAACCGAAAATTTAAGACAACAGAGTTCACTTCGGACTCTTGATTTCGATTTACTGTTCCCATCTTCCATTCGACTCACGAGCAAGCACCAAAAGATAGGTCCCCACCTTTCCACTAATGGGCTGCGCGGCATCATCATTTTCCGCTAAACGGAGATTTTTTCCACCCTCTCTCTCCTGCTGCTAGTTCGTCGTGGAAAGACATATGTTATGTAAAAGCTAGGAGAAATAAAAAAAATAGTAACTTTACATTAAATTTTCGAAACTACTTATCTCCCTCTTCATTATTATCGGCCCACCCTTCCTGTTCTTGGCCAACCTTTCTTAATCTGAAAAGAGAAGGGGAGTCGGGGCAGAAACTGCGATTTAATCTTCGGCATTATGAAGAGCTGGAGAGACGTTTCGTTTTTTTTAAAAAAAAGCCTCTTAGCTCTGAAGCCACGGTGCTTTACATTTAATTCTGGAACAAGAGAGGTAAAGGAGGGGGGATGAAGACGATAAGAAAATCAACTTCTCTCTCTCTTGAAAGAAAAAAAAATAATTTTAACAAGCGAAGGTGTTCGGCACGCGGCCACGCGCTCTGAATCGATTTGGGGAGAGGGGGAGAGAAGTAAGTAGAAGAGAGGGAGGGGATAAGTGTATTTTGTTTTTATCGATGCGTTGATACATATTTCATGAGTGTCTTGGAACAGAATCTTTATAGATGAGGTTACGGGATGTCGCGGAACATTTTGAATTCTCTCATTCATCGAGGGGAACAACAAGAAGAAAGATTAAGTGTCGTCAAAGCAAAGGTTTGAACAACCAAGTTCACAGTAGAGCGTTGAAAAAAA